>PVLC010013670.1:0-41099 GCA_004027655.1 Graphiurus murinus | reverse complement strand
GTAATCCCAGCACTCAGGAGGCTGAGACCGGAGGATCCGGGTTCGCGGCCAGCCTCAGCTACCTAGTGAGGCACTCCGCAACTTAGTGAGACTCGGTTTCAAAATAAAGAATAAAAAATAGGGCTGGGGGTGTAGCTCGGAGGTAGAATGCCCCTGAGTTCAATCCCCAGTACCGCAAAAAAAAAAAAAAAAAAAAAAAGAGAAAATACATCAGGTATAGATAAGAGTTCACATTGATATAAGTGAAATTTGAGACTATGAGATTTTATGCAATTTCTTCAACTTTATATTTCTATCTTTCTCTTACACTGAAAATACTGAATCCTAACAGCATTAACATAGTTTGTATAATTTCCATTATTAGGATGCATATATGTGTGTAATCATACACACCTATATATGCACATATTGGTTTAGAATAACAAACTCAATAATATTAACAATATGATTATCAAAAAACAGTTTAAAATTTCTCATTTCTGTCACTTTTGTTGTCCTTAGGATATATTTCACAAGGACTATGCTATCAAGTAATTATGTTGAAAACAATTTTTCTCTTTGATAAAATCTCACTCCATGAGATTTTTATCTCCAGAGTTAGGTCCACTCATGTCATCTTTGTCTTTTATTACTTAGATTTAGTCTTGCTTATAATTATGTAAAGAGCATATAGGATTCCAAAGTAAAATCTACTAAATAAAATACATGCTAAGAAATCTCTTTCATCTTTATCCCTTCTACTCTATCCTCCTCTAATCTGTAGTGAAAACCATTCTTAGTAGTGTTAGCTTTATCCTTCCATTGGATTTTATATATAAGCAAATGTACATTTCTATCTATATGTGTATATTTCTTTTTTCCTAGGTAAATGTAGCATAGTTTGCATACTTCAAAATTATCATTTAAGAATTTTAGTGTGTCTTGTGCTTTTAATTATCTATATTATCTTTTATACAATTCAATATACAATGTTTGTAATAGTAAAAATCCATAATTATCTATATTATCTTTTTATACAATTCAATATATAATGTTTATAACAATAAAAAGCCAATATAATGTATGATTTCAATCATAAATGAAACTCCACCAAAATGACAGTGATTACTTCTAGATGGAAGATCCATGGAAATTTTCATTTATTTCACAGGCTTCTCAGTATCTCCTTATAATTAAAAGGTAAAAATTTTGTAATCTGAATTAAAATGCCATTTTAAAAAACAGCACTGAGACATTCTCGGTTGCCCTCATAATAGAGTTCAATGTTTATTAGAAGATATATAATTGTCTGGCCCTTGCTCACCACAAACCAATCCTCTTGGCATCCTCTAATGTAGTCCAAGCCTGGACAGCACCACTCTCTGTTCTCTGAAAACAGCCAAGCTCACTCCTTGCTCTGGGAGTTTTCTCTGGCCCACACGTGCTTTCCCAACTTCTCTCCAGCCATTCTGTTGGAAAGCCTCCTCACCTTTCCCCATGCAGTTCAGTGGGTCAGGTACCCTGAATGTAGCTACATTATTACATGAATCACAACCTATACTGTTTTCTGTTTGCTTGTCTCTCTCCCTAGATTGTAACTTCTTACAGGGCAGCACCTAGTGAGTGTTCAAAAATTATTACTGTTAGTGGAGGTAACCGATGAGTAAGACACAGAGTGGAACCAGTCCCCCATATGCCTTGTATATCTCATTTTCTCATCTCATTGAATCCTAACAAAGATTACTACCCATCTTTTCTACATAAGAAGAACAAGGTCCAAAGAGTTTAGGAATTTGAATCACCCTCAACAGCTTCCAATACACAGTGTGAATAATTATGGAATAAGAGTGCACACATAGTCTATGGCCATTTCTCTAAGGAAAAAACTAGGAGGAAGCCATGCATGGTGGAGCATGCCTGTAATCCTAGCATTTGAGAAGCTGAGACAGGAGTATCACAAGTTGGAGGCCAGCTTGGGCAGCTTAGTGAGACCCTATCTCAAAATTTTAAAAAAGAAAAAGAAAAAGGCCTGCGGGTATAATTCAGTAGTAGAATACCCCTCAACCACACACACACAGAAATAAAATCTAGGTGAAGAACTGAGCTAAGTATATGGATCATTAAAACAAAAAATTACCTTGCTAAGAGAATGGGACTGGATTTGGAAATGAGAATAGGATGCTTATTTTATTCATCCATTGTGTCTTGAAGTATTTCAGATGGCGACATATAGGGATTGCATTCATCTGCATTGAAACCCTTTGAGAATTTTTATAGGTTGGATCAAAATAGAATAATGAAGTGAATCCTCCTAGGCAGGAAAGCAGAAACAGACATCAAAGATGATTTCTCTGTGTTACACAGCCTTTCTAGAATGAGCCATGATGAGCTCCTAGAAAATGCACTATTGATATGATATAATAAGAGCTTTTTTTCTTTTCAAATAATGATTTATTTTATATTAACTGTGCTATGAAACGTCGCCATTGAAAGTTATTTTTCAGCACGAGTGAATTGTATTCGACTTTATACCTGGCCTTTTCCATCTCTTGCAGTAGTCCTCTTGTTTTGTCAATGAGGCTTTATCCGTGCCATTATTCGATTTCTCATTCAGCCTGGAATCGATGGATTCAAGATGTTTTTCTTTCCCCAGTCACACTTTTTGTTCTCTTTTAGTTTTCTTCAGTTTCCAAGTGATTCCTTGTTAATTCATGCTTGCCTCCATGTTTCATTCATTTCATTTCCTTTTACAAAAAAGTAATATCCTTTAATTGTTTAACAATTGAGAAAATAGGTATGTTTTAGAATAATTAAATATTTTATTTTTTAAAAGGGCAGCCTGTACCTAATGTCTTTAAGAATATTAAAATTTGAAGCCGGGCGTGGTGGCGCACGCTTGTAATCCCAGCATTCGGGAGGCTGAGACCGGAGGATCCGAGTTCGCGGCCAGCCTCAGCTACCTAGTGAGGCACTCCGCAACTTAGTGAGACTCGGTTTCAAAATAAAGAATAAAAAATAGGTCTGGGGGTATAGCTCGGAGGTAGAATGCCCCTGAGTTCAATCCCCAATACCGCAAAAAAAAAAAAAAAAAAAAAGAATATTAAAATTTGAAGCCCTGTTCTTTTACTGTATATGCAAATTCTAATTACATTCCAGGTTGTTACCAGGGTACCAGGACAAACAAACTCAAAAATCTAAATGAAAGAATTGTTTTTAGAATACCAATTATATCATAAAATTAATTAAAGTTTGATATAAAATTTATGAATCCAAATTATACAATTATTAGTAATGTTCTTCCCCGGTTATATTTGGTAATGATTTGTTTTCTATTTATAAGTTATATATTTATATATATTTAATATATATTAAATATATAACTTATATATAAATATATTTATATATATTTATATATAAGTTAAATATTTATATATATTTATAACTTATAAGTGTCAACTTATAAGTTGGCACTAACTTATAAATACACATTGGTAAATGCCTGTCCCTTTTCTTCCTTACTACAATGGAAAGTGTCTGTGTACCAGGCAGTGTGTTAGACATGGTCCCTGATCTCATGGTGCTGTGGTCTAGGAGGAAAAAGATGAAACCACACTCATGAATGCATAATTACCAATCAAGCACAAGAGCTCTTCAGAGCTGGAAGTCAGTAGAGACATAAGGATAAAATGGAACCTGAGTTAGGTTAACTCCCTAAATTCAGGCACATGCTCCTTTAAACCATTTAACTGAGGTATCTGGCAAGTCTGTGGGATTCCTGTCCTGATTGCAAACATATCTAAGCATTTTCTCTATTAAATACTTGAGATAAAAACTTTGCTTGACATGACCTGGCCTGAATTTTAAAATGTAGTTCCATGTAGAAAATATTTTGCTTCTCCCATTGACACTTTTGCACAGTATCATATATTTGCAGATTTGAAAGACAATGCTAGAAGTGATTGCCTGCCTACCAATGCTTCATTTAGAATTTATGGTCCAATGTGTTGGTGCATTCACAGGCTGCAGAGGATGTGGAGCAATGGCAGGGCAAATATAAGTGTCAGAGGCTTTAGCAGCAATGACAGGGGCTCCTGGAAAACTGTCCCATTCCAATATTGCTCACAAATAAACTTCCTTTGCACCTTCACACATGCACACACAACTGTCACATAATACACTTAATTAGAAATATTATGGGAAGTGATATAAAACGAGGTGTTTGAATCCATCAAGAAAAGTTTAAGCCAAGGAAGAATCTAAATAATTAAAAGGAAAAAATGATATTTGGATAAATATGGATAAAGCAGACATTGTACTTGAGAATGATTTATTGGATTCAAGATTTAGTGAGGTCATGTTAGGTACTGTATGACTTTACATAAGGTAAGTACCATCTTGGCAGAATTACTAAAAACACAACTCAAAATCTGTCCAAGGTCATCTGCCTTTTAAGGTACAGAGTCTAAACTCAAACTCTCTCATTCAGAGTTATTTTCATGTCATCATTTGGGGATAAAATGTTAAAATTAAATACATAATAAAGATTTAAAGTTCTTTTGTTATGTCAGGAAAAGCTCATAGAGAAGATCCTGGGTAAGGAAAGAAAGGTCTCAAGTTCTGACCATAGAGGGCCACCAACATAATTAGAATCTGTTAAGTCAGTCTTCTTTAGATGAAGCCAATTATTTCCAGAGTAAAACAAAGAACTATTTAATATTTGAATTTATCCAGATCACCAGGTAGTTTCTAAACTAGAATCTAGATGGATAGGGTAATGATATCATCATTTTCTTCAACAATATCCTTGTAACCTGATCTGCTCCTTAGTTCTCCCACTTGTTTATTTTGTTTGTTTGTTTTATTTTCTTTTCTTTTGCGCAGTATGGAGGATTGAACCCAGGGGCATTCTACTTCTGACCTACATACCCAGGCCTATTTTTATTCTTTATTTTGAAACAGGTTCTCACTAAGTTGCAGAGGGCTTCTCTAAGTAGCTAAGGCTGGCTGCTTCTTTACTAGTTTTTATCCTTATTTCCAAGCTGCATGTTCAACAAATATTAGTAATTATCTTGACTCTTCTGTTTCCTTGATGAATACTGTGATCAGTAATAATGTTATATCAACTAAGTATTGGGGGAGAACGGGAATTTGCAGGAAAGAAATATATGTAAATAGTTATTAGCTCCCAAGTTATTTACATAACATAGATCATTTGATCCTCACTACAACACTTAAAACACTGGGAGCCTATATTATTATCACCATTTTACTCATGAATAAACATATTCAAAATCCAGGTCATAGAGATCATGTAACCCACATAATATTTGTCATGAAGTTATTGCACTGTAATGCCTGAATGTGTGACAATGGGACAAGGGTAGAATTTAATGGTGCTCTTCAGCACTGACACAGAATAACACAATTTGGGGGTTTGTTTTATGTTAATTTCCCCACTCTTGTCACCAAAGCATGCAGAACTTTAATCCCACAGAACACACTGCTGGAGCAACCACTGAGCAGAAAGTGGGGAGGTGAGTGGGCTGTAGCATGCCAGCCACGGCTGAGGCTAATGGGCAGGTGCTAAGGATTAGGGAGAGGAAAATGAGGCAAGAAGAGGATACCCTTCAACAGTGCAAGGGACAAGATCAGCAAGGTAGAGAAAGCAATGGAATCAGACTCCACCAAGATAGACAGACCATGGGGCACCAGACACTGACGGCAGGGACTAAACATTAATATTAAAACCTCTTGCATTGCCTTTAGGGCTGGTGAATATAACCATAGTTGTTCCATCCATTTGTACATGGTTCTCACCAATGAGTAAGACTATCTATAAATCTGATTATCATCTTCATAAGTCCCTAAGTTATAGTACCCCAAGCATATAATGTTTTGTATTTTTCACTAGATATTCAGATAGAAAAAGATGCTAGTGGATGACTTTCTGTTTATCATGATGACTGGGTGGGTAGACAAACTATAGCTGGTGGCTAGTGCAAGGTTGGGAGGAAATTAAAATAACTAATAAAATAATGCAATGGACTTTGGTTGCTGGAAAAGGGAGGCAAAGAGAAATCCAGAGCAGACAGCTTACAACACGAAATGCTGCAGACTAGACTGCTGTAGGAAGTAAGACCGATAATCTGCAGCTGTTTGGTGAGAAGCTGGGAAAGTCTTTCTGGGTGTTTGGGTGTCTTTACTGTGTCATGTGGAACCATTAAAGGTCTGGATATTAAATGATCCCTTAAGGTCCACATGTTAGAAGCTTGATCTCCAGGGCGGTGCTTTTGGGAGGTTCTGTGGACCTTTAGCAGGCGGGTGGGAGCCTTATGAGAGGTCCCTGGGGCATTCCCTCAAGAGAATTATAGTATTCCGGCCTTTCCTTTTCCTCTCTGCTTCCTGGCTAATGAGGTGAGCATGTTGTTTTGCCTCAGGATCCTGACATGATGTTCCACTTTGACAGATGCCCAAAGCAATGGGACCAATAGATCATGACTGGGACCTCAAAACTGCAAGTCAAAATAAACCTTCCTCTCTCTCTCTCTCTCTCTCTCTCTCTCTCTCTCTCTCTCTCTCTCTCTCTCTCTCTCTCATGCATTGGTGCATCATGGTTGCACACAATAGTGAGATTCACAGTGATACACTCATATATGCACATAACACTATTTGGCCTGCTCTTTCCCGTATCTCCCTCTCCCTCCCCTCTTCCCTCCTCCAATCCCCTTCCACTACTCTACTGGTGACTCTTTTATTTTCATAGAGTCCTTTTTTTCTTCTTTTCTCTCTAGCTCCTACATACTAGAGAAAACATGTGGCCCTTGATTTTTTCTGGCGGATCACTCTTAGCATGATGTTCTATCCATTTTCTTGCAGATGACATAATTTCATTCTTCTTTATGGCTGAGTAAGTCCATTGTGTACAAATACCACATTTGTCAGAAGGGTCTCCCAACTCCCTTCCAGTTCTCCTCACTCTTTCTGCATATCCATCACCTGCCTCTATATCTAGGTCATTGTAAGCTATCTGTAGATAGACTTAGCATAGACTTAGCATAACGAATGGACAAAAACGGGTCCTGACAAATGTTGATCTTTTTTCATTTAAAGAGTATGTGTCTGTAACATTATTTGTGGTAGACCTAAATAATTTGGCTTAACAAAGTGTTTCCCATAGAGGTTTCTCCTGGAAGAAAGAGAAAGTCATGATGTAATGACCTAACACGGAATTCAGTTGTTCCTGTGTATACTTTGCTCAAAGTGGCCTACCCAACCCAATATGTGTTTCTGTTAGACTCAGGAGGATGAAATTATACACAAAAGGAAAAAGTTCTATTGATCTTGCTTCACACACCTCGGGTCATTGGTGGTGGCTATGTGCCAGACAGATCCAATGTTACAAGAACCAGATTCTTGAGGCTTGGGGTTTTTGTTTTTGTTTTTGTACTGGGAACTGAACCCAGGAGGCATTCCACTTCTGAGCTACACTTCCAGCCCTATTTTATTTTTAAACGGGGTCTCACTAAGTTGCTGAGGGCCTCACTAGTTTGCTGAGGTTGACCTAGAACTTGTGATTCTCTTGTCTCAGCCTCCTAAATACTGAGAAAACAGGGCTGTACCAACATGCCCAGCAAACTCCCAAGTTTTTAAGGTCAGGTCTGGGGTGGGTGGGCACATTACTGAAGGCTTAGTGTTTGCTCTGGGAGATATGCATGGGGACATGCTACTGGGGTCCTTACTTTCTTGGCAAGGTCCTCTGCATTGGAAGAAAATACAATTCCAGCAGACATCAGGGTCCTCTGGTTCATGGGTAGCAAACTTGCTCAGGAGTACTCTAGACATAACACCTGCCTCTTCCTGGTTCTTTACTTGGCACAGAGAGAATTTTGTCCTCCTGAGAAGTCCACAGAAGGGTGATATGGTAAATGACGTGTCCCACCAATTGAAGTGATATCCTTTGATTCTGTGAGCACTTACACCTAAATGGAGGCAAACATAATGTTTCACAGTGCTTTGTGTTCTCTTCCTTACTCATTATTGAAAACATTCTTCAGAGCCAAACACTGTCTTTCTTTAAAAGACCCCAAAGTACATCTCAGAGTTATCTGGACATAAACATTGCTAACAAACAAGCAGATACTGCTGAGTTGTGGATCCTGCCCTTGCTTCAACAGGTTTTGCCAAGGTCAGCATCATTTGAACTCGAGAAAGGAAAACTGTAAGGAAAGAATGTAGGCTGGAGAGACAGAGAGGGAGAGATAAAAAGAGATAGAGAACACCAGAAAGAAAGACAGTGGAACAGGTAAAAACAGACAGGAAAATATATGAGAGAGACATAAACAGGAATAGAACGAGGTACAGAAGGGTACATACAACCTAGCAGAGTAAGCTGTTCAAAACAGATCCCACATAAGCCTGTCCCTGGAAGGCTCCGAGTTAAGTGGCATCTAAGACCTTTTTTTCCCTCCAAACACCACACCCCTGCTTCCCTGATGTTCTTCCTCTCCTGTTTCCTCCATGCAAATACAGTAGCCCTCCAAGGAATGGTACCCATCTTGGCACAAGAGCAGCAAGGAGATACTCCTCTGTCACTCAGAGTGACAGAGTAAGAACTAGACACCAGAAAAAGACAACACTAGGGAGAGCCCTAGAAAAAGATGGTGTGTTGTTGTGACAGGGAGAACTATCTTTGGCAAGCCATTTTCACATTCCTGAGTAAACCTGATGGGGATGGGGATGGGTATTGGCTTCTCTTGCACTTGCACAGGGGCCAGACCTCCTAAGAGTTGAGGTGGGAGTTTTCCTTACTCCTCTTTGTAGCTCTCTCTGGTACCAGCCACCCTAAAAATCTGAGTCTCCCAGGTTTTCCAGCTGATGTTTCCTTTTAATATTCAAGATATTTTATCTTATAGTTAGGAAATAGATGCTTAAGTCATAAAATTCCGCAACTTATTGCAAATGGTTCCATGAAACAATATATAATAAAAATAAGTAATAATATTTAAAACATGTAGAGAAATAGAAATCAAGCAAATATGGCAAAATGCTAATAATTCATGACTATGTAGTGGGCAAAGAGGAATCCAGAGTGCTATTCTTTTAATATTTCATGATGTTTAAGCTTTCATTGATTAAAAAAAAAGTTAGAATAGAACAACCATGTGATACAGCAATACCACTACTGGACATATATCCAATGAAAAGGGAATCAATATGTCAAAGAGATATCTACATGCCCATATTCATTGCAGAACTCCTCACAATAGGAAAGATGTGGATCAATGTAGATACCATAAAAAGATGAATGGATAAAGAAAATGGGACTTATTTACACAGAGGAGTATTATTCGGCCATACACATAACACCATCTTGTCATTTGTAGCAACAGGGATGTGACTGGAGGACATTATCATTTGTGAAATAAGTAAAAATAGACAAAAGGATAGGTTCCCACTTATGTATAAAGGCTAAAAAAGTTGGTCTCATAAAAATAGAGATTGCAATAGTGTTTACCAGAGGCTGAGAAGGGGAGAGGGAGAAAGAAGATGGTTAATAGATACAGTTAGGAACAGGAATAACTTCTAATGTTCTATAGCATTTAGAATAACTATGGTTGTCAATAATTAATTATATACTTCAAATACCTAGTAGAGAGGATTTTGAATATGTCCAACACAAAGAAATGTTTGACATGATAAAAATGAAAATTACCTAGATTTTATCATTATACATTGTATACATGCATTCAAATATTACTCAGTACCCTATAAACATGTACAATTATTATGCCAATTAAAAATTTAGTATCAATTTTTAAGCTGGAATTTTACAAACAAAGTAAAATAAAAAGCAAGAATAGTGTAGGTGCAGCCCGTTCCCCAGGAGTATTGGGAAGCCCAGTGGCCTCCCCATTTCTCCTCGGGTGTTGTTTATTCTGTTTATTTGGAATCCCTCTCCACACTTCCACCAAGCTGCTGAATCTGCAGCATCACTTTCATCTCCTGTTTGCTGGCACTCCCTTCTCCCCACCCCACATTGACCAGACATGGAACTCAGCCCCTTTCTTAGTCACACAGTACTCTCGCCCACTGTGTTTGTGTGAGATCACTTTTACTAACAATTCAGGGACAATAGTCAGAAGGGCAGATTCCCCATTAGAAAGCCCTAAAAGAAAAATGCAAATTAAATGCAGACACCCCTTGGCATCCTCAAGGGATTGGCTGCAGGAGCTTCACAGATACCCAAATCCAAAAATACGTAAAACCCTTGGTGTAATATTTGCATATAACCTACACATACCCACTTGTTTATTTTCAATCATCTCTAGATTGCTTACGATAGCTAGTACAATGTAAATGCTATGTAAATAATTATAAGGCTGTGCTGTTCAAAGAATAAAGACAAGGCAAAAAAGGGTCTATACACTTCCAGTACAGACATAATGTGTTTTTTCCAAATATTTTTTATCCACTATTGGTTGACTCTACAGATACGGAACCCAAATGTATTCTGAAATCAAAACTTACAAAAACTTTGTCTGCTCTTATGGTTTTAAAATGAATTGTATATTTTTATGTCTTATTCAAATGGTAATATTTCTAGAAAAGTAAGAAAAATCAAGGGCAGCCATTGCTGGTTTTAAAAGTCCCCTGGCTATCCCAGTGCCAGAAGCTCCAGCTGATGTGCTTTTATCCTGGTCGTCTCTTCTGTAGAGTCATCCCCATCACACTGTTCAACTGTTTCTCTTTCCTCCTCCACCCCTCCTTCACTCCCTCTGTCCACACAAACTCTGAATTCAACTTGATTTTTTAGCAGAGCAACTCAGCCCACTCTATCCTCTGCCCTCTGCCTCCAAATCACTTGTCTCTGTATATTAAAAGGGGAGCCATTCCCTATAGAGTTACATATCTATTAATTCATTTGGTTAAGTGAAAATTCATTTGCCCCCTGAGAGCAATTATGCTAGCAAAGGGCAGAAGCCTCGATGGTGTGTTTGTTTTAAACAGAAAATTAAAAAAAAAAATTCTTGCTGCTCAGAACTGCAGCTTCATCAAAGAACCCTATTTAAAATGTGGCAAACAGTCAGGAGCAATTTGTATGGGAACTTTGTCTGGGAAGCCTGCCACGGGGAAGCTGTCCTCTATTTTAAATGAGCTATAAGAATGCTACTGCCATTGTATTTTCCTGGGTTACTGACCTGAGATAGGACAATTGAGAAAATGTGAAGAAGTCCACCTCCACCCCATTTCCCCAACCCAGTTATCTGTCCAACCATCATTTGTATTCTTGACTCAGTCCTCCTGCTGACAGCTCTGTTCAGTGTCTTTAGTTCTATTCAGTCTCTTTGGACCCAGATCTCACAGCCCCCACACACCACTTGTTCTTTCTTCTGCTAGGGTCCAGTACCTATTCTGGGTCTATCCTCTCCCGGAAATGTCTGCTTTCTATGCATTGTCCCAGGTGTTTGGTCTTCTTTGAATAGGACTCAGTGACCCCTGAACTTCATATCATTTTTGCTCTTCTAAACTTTCACAGCTGACATGCAGGATCAGGATCCTTTCCTTGTCATTTCTCCCTTCACCCTCACAATTCTCACATGAAGTTTTTTGCCAGTCTAATTTCAGTTCTTCACTTTGGAGGAAACTAATATCCTCTCTTCCATGCTTGCTTCTCAAAATTTGAGCCACCAGAAAGAATCACCGAAATATTAATGGTTTAATACCAGACAAAGGCCTCCTCATTCTAGGCAAGACTATCTTGCAGTTTTTTGTTTGCAATAAAATAGAAACTTCAGGACAATAAGAAATAGAAACCTGATCAAGAGTCTCACTCTCCCATGGCCTGTTGAATTAAGCACCGAGTAATAACTATATAGCACCAGCATATATGCAAACTTGAATAAAGACAGGCATCTTCAGCCACAAAGCCATCTGACCCCAGACTTGCAGGGAGCAATGATCAATAGGTAGAGCCACCAAAACTCTATGAGCAGCCAGTGGACTCATACCAGAACAGGAAAGCTGTCTCCACCCTCTGATTATTTCATTTTGGCCAAAAGTTACTATCATAAACCTACCTTACCAGATTTGGAATACTCTGAAATGAATCTCATCTTAGTTTTGGTAGAAACATGAAAACAGAAACAAAGGTTCCACCTCTGAGGAAGCATCCTCCAGCTCATGCTCTTGCAGGTACACCTCTGTAGTTGGCCTCATGGCTGGTCCCAGGTTGGCAACTTCTTCATCATGGACCAGTCAGGGTCTTTGCCTTGGATTACTATAACATGGGCTCAGGAGAGTCAGATCTTTCCTTCTGGAGGTAAGATTTGAAAACTGCAGATCCAGTGCCACCAGACACTACTGTGACCACTGCATGTCCCCAGATCACCTGAAGAAAGAGCAAGTTAACTTAACACAAACAAGAGGAGCAAAGGTGGGTGACTCTGAGCTGCCAAAGTCCCAGTGTCCCAAGTCCTGAGAATAGCCTTGGGTACGGCCTTCCTGAGGTTCTGCTTTTGGGTTGTTTTCCTTTTCTGATGTTGGTTTTGCCTTTCAAAGTACCTTGATCCCTTCCCCCCCCCCAATAAATCTTTTTATCCTTGGATAGACTCAAGCTGGCTTTCTATTGCCTAGACCTCAAAGAAACCTAATTAACCAATGGCCTATAATTTATTTATCTTGGTCATTGATATAATTACTAGGTATCAGGAATTTTGTCAGGACTTGAGGAAATGGGAATAATCAGGATGGCTCCCACCTTTAAGGTGTTTAGAATCCACGAGGAAGAGGTAAATGAGTAGCCCTCCTTCCTGTGACTTCCAAGTTCCTGGAGTCTCACCCCGAATGCCAAAGACCTGTGCCCAGAATATGCCATCCCACTCTGTGCTGTGGGGGCCATATCTGCCTTGTCCTCTTATGTCCCTATTCTCTAATACAATCTATAAAGACCCTATGGAATGAGTGGCATGCAGTAATAATAAGAAAAACACTATTTTATACTTTCAAAACCCTTTCATATTAACTGTCTAAAATGCTGAGAATATCCAAGTAGAATCTTTATAATAGAAAGTTGATATTTATCAGGCATCACAACTAAGTAAAACCATCCTGTAAAGCCTCCATTGTCCTATGCTTTCATCTACTCTTAATTTGGCTACATAAATAGGTTTCCTTACAAGGAAAAGAATGAGCCCTTGGCTGGAACCTAGGGAGCAGAAAGAGTAGTAAGAGTACCTGGTTAACTTGGTTGCATTTCTTAAAAAACAAATTTGTTTCTGCTGAAGGGACATCTTAGGACCTAAGGTACTCAAGGGCCTGATCCTCTAATAATGAACTCATAACGAACCAAAGTTAAGGATCTGCAAAGTTGAGGCCTCACTCTTTCATTCTACCATTTCTATCACAAGCCAATGGTGTGTAAAGCATTACTGTAAATCATGACTGTCCCCACTCTCAGAGGAGTTTACAGCCTAGTAGAGTCATTCTCAAATTGATTTATATCTTAGAATCACCTAGAGAACTTTAAAAATACTGGTTCCTGGATCCAAGTCCTAGGTGATTCTTGTGTACAGCCAAGGTTGAGAGCCACTGGTCCAGGGATAGAGGAAAATGAATGAGCAGAGAATTACTAGAAAAAAAATTTAAGCACATGAATTGTGAATCGTGAATACCTGAGGCCCTCTCTGCCAGGCTTCAGAGACTCACGAGGTTTCCCAGAGGAGGCACATATCAGCTGAGACATGATGTCATGGCAACTGCCCAGGTTATGTAGGGGAGATGGAAGAAGACAAGATTCTGGCCAAAAAGAACAGCAAGTAGATGCCACATGAAACTGCCCTGAAAGGAGAGAGCCTAGTGTGATGGAGAACATAAAAAAGACTTACAGCAAGGATGAGATTAGAAGTGATGAAAACAGACTGGAGAGGCAAGCAACAAAACACAAAAATTGAAAATTTGAGATGCAATTCTGAAGGCAGTGGGGAGGCATTAGGAGGTCTGCAGCAGGATAATAGAAATGGCCAGATATGTTGTAGACAGAACAATCACCCTGTTCTACTTTCAATTACCGGAATGACTCTTAGGGCCAAGCCTATAAATAGCATTGGCCTAGTAACAGCATGGTTAATGTGCATAGATGATTGTGCTAATGATTTATCAACTCACTTTTTAAAATCTTGTATATATCCAGTCATTGTGTCTGATATATTTATATGCTTCTTTTTCTCCCTGGGAGATTGAAGCAACTGCATCATCTCATTAACCTTCACTCACCATTCCTGGAGAAGCCAGCAAGGTAAATTATATTAGGGAAAATTTGAAACACTTAAAATTTAAAAGACTTGCCAAAAACTCAGTGTGATAAGCTGAGAAAATGCCAAGTTCTGGGGTTGCTCCTCCCCACCTCGATTCTGAAGCTTTGATCCATCTGCACAATGACATTGTTGAGAGGAGCAGGTCAACATGGAGTATCTCCGCAGTGCAGCTCTGAGCTTTGAGCTGGCCTGCACTTAGAAAAAAAACAGAGGGAAATGAAATTGCTTTTTCTCAAGGAAATTCTTCCAATTTCAGTTCCAAGGGAAGTAGTTAATTCTTGAACCGAGCTATGAGAGAAATGATTGCACTGGATCTCAAGGGGAAAATATCTGGTCAACTCTCCCCAGTGCTAATAAAAATCTTAGGCTATTTTACATTTGCCTTCATGGAGGAGGGTCTAGATATTGCTTATCTAAATCTAAAACACTGAATTTGATTTACCTGTTAGAGTTTTGTCAACTCAGCAACTGTGCATTGAAGTTATTTCATGTATTCAGTTTTGAATCAGTCAACTGTATTTCCCAATAAACTGCCAACTCTTATCTGCCTAGATCTCATTTTCTACTGCTCTTACCTAAAGTTACCTCTCACCTGCTCACTTGAAAAAGTATGTTCAGCCAGGTGCCATGGCATATGTCTGTAATCCAAGTACTTGGGAGGCTAAGATAGGAGGGCAATAGGTTTGAGGTCAGCCTCAGCAACTTAGCATGGTACTCAGCAACTTAGTGAGAACCTGTTTTAAAAAATAGAGCCAGGCATGGTGGTACAAACTTGTAATCCCAGTACTTGGGAGGCTGAGACAGGAGGATCAAGGTTCACATCCAACCTCAGCAACTCAGTGAGGCCCTCTTCAACTTAATGAAACCCTGTTTCAAAATAATAAAATAAAATAGGGATGGGAATGTAGCTCAGAAACAGAATGCCCCTGAGTTCAATCTCAGTATTATGAAATGGGAAAAAAAGGCAAGAGTATAACTTGGGCTCTTGGGTTCCATTCCTGCCAACAAAAAAGAAAACTAAAATGGAAATTCAAGTTCATCTTTCATTTCATCAGTGAGCTCAACCCACTGCCTGAGTTTGGAAAAGAAAGTCTATGTGTGGTACAGTGATGCATCCCTCCAATCACCTATGGATCTTAGCATGTAGACTCTGGGTCTGGGGGAGTCCCCAGGGTTCTGCATTCCTAACAAGCTCCCAGGTGATGCCAACCTTGCTAGTCCATAACCATCCTTTTTCTCTAACCTGCCCTGCAGTTCTGAGATGATCCTTCCTCTCAAAACTATCCCCTCATCAGAGTGCTTCCGTTTCCACTATTAGAAAAACAATCATCTGGTTCTGAAAGGCCTTGCCCTTTCAGAGTCTCCTTTAAAAAACACTTTGCATGAAGGATTAATATTTGATGCTCTCTCTCAAATAACAATACCAGGGATTAAGTTCCAAATGGTTGAAATCCAAACCGAAATGGAATGTTAGCACTGTGAAACTAAAGAGAATCTGCCAGAAGGGAACAAAGGGACCCATTGGTGACAGTATCCTCTCTAATGGAAGGGAAGCAAACAAAAACTTGAGATATCACAAGAAATTTCAAAACAGAGGATGTCACCTACAGCACATTGGAGAGCTACAGCCTTGGAACTAAATCCCTCTTCTGTCCCAGGACTGGAGCCAAATTAGGTAACGTTCTGCATCTGTTTCCCACCCTGAGCTATTATGAAGTTTTAAAATGAAATATATAATCTTAGATATGGCCAAACACCTAGAATAGCAGCTCTAATAATTACTCAAAATGTAATAAAAACGTATTTAATACTTGTAAAGTTTGAAAAACTCAGATAAGCAAGAATTTAAAGGAAAGTGTTACAGTCTATCACACAATTTTCTAACTTTATCTGTGATTTGCCCTCTAATATCTTGTGTTCCAGAATCATTTTCCTCTACTCCTTTCATGATGCTTGGTCCTGTCTAATTTACTTGTAAGGTTTTCTCCAAGGGAAGAAAAATGTACCAGCAGTTATTATGAATCCTTTGTGCAACTGGCCAAGGCTGGGAAGTTGTGGATTCCATCTGGTCCATCTGTTGAAGCAAGGACCCAAGCTGGGGTGAGACATGCCTCTATTTCAGCTGCAGTAAGCTAAACACAAGAGACATCTGCCTCCATGCTCAGGAGCTGCAGACAAGGAACTTGCAAACTGCATGGAGACTTCTGCATAGGGCTTCTACATAGAAGAGCTGCTCACTGGATGGTCTCTGTCCAGTTTATATATAAAATCAGAACAACAGCTGGGCATGGTGGCACATGCTGTAATCCCAGTAGTTGAGAAGCTGTGACACAAGGATCACTGGTTTGCAGCCAGCCTCAGCAACGTAGTGAGGCTCTCATCAATTTAATGAGACCCTGTTTCAAAATAAAATACAATAAAATAGGGCTGGGGTATAGCTCAAAAGTAGAATGTCCCTGAGTTCAATCTCTAGTACTCATCCCCCCCAAAAAAATCAGAACTAAAGTGGTAGCTAGCCAGGGCAGAGTTACATAAGGCAATATGATATCTTCAAGGCATGCCCAGTTGTTTTTCATACAATAATGGCCTTCATGAGAAGGAGATGAGGAAGCCTAACACACACCATTTTTTTAACCTACTTAATTAGAAGGCAAGACCAGAAATTAATCATTTCACTGCCCTTTACCAGTTGACCTTGGGCAAGCATATGTCTTCACTCTTGGTTTCCTGTTTTGTAAAGTGAGAGCAAAAACACCTATCTCAGGGGTCTTTGTGAAGCTTCAGTGGAATTTTACATATGGCCCCTCCCTCTGTAATCATGAATCGTGGTTGCTCTTTGCATCAAACCCCCTATCGATGTCCCTTGTATCTAATGAACATGTTCCTAAGACGCAAACAGATGAAGACAAAGGTTGACTGTTCTTTCAACCTTTGTCCAAATTAATGCTGCCAATTGTTCTCCAAACTACAAAAGTCAGAAAAGGGGGGAAAACAAGACTGATATTGGAGAAGCTGAGTTGACTATGAAGTTTTCAAACTGTTCTTTTCCAACAATAGTTCTAAATAGGGCAAATTCACATTTCTAAGGATGCTAGCATTTCAACTACTCAAGCTCAAATGGGAACTGTTCTCAAAAACTGGAGGTGCCAGGAATAACACTCTGGAAAGAGTGTAATGAGATCTGGAGAGGGGCCCTCTTCCCCCCCCCCCCCCCCGCAGAACTCTAATAACCCTGAGTCAAAAATCAAAAGCAAAATTGCCAACATATGTTTTGTTTCCCATCAAACGATGTTCCATAATGATTTTTCTAAAATTCCATTTAATATAAATTTTGTTTTATATTGGCTAACAGATGGGGCCTGAACACTATAGCATAATGACTGTTTAGCATGTTATAAGTCACATTAGTAGAATAACAGGTTCCATGTGTCTGTGTAGCTTGGGGAGCTATTAAAAATATATAAAGAAGCCGGGCGTGGTGGCGCACGCTTGTAATCCCAGCATTCGGGAGGCTGAGACCGGAGGATCCGGGTTTGCGGCCAGCCTCAGCTACCTAGTGAGGCACTCCGCAACTTAGTGAGACTCGGTTTCAAAATAAAGAATAAAAAATAGGGCTGGGGGTATAGCTCGGAGGTAGAATGCCTCTGAGTTCAATCCACAGTGCCGAAAAAAATATATATATATATATGTATATATATAAAGAAAATCAGGTTAATATTTAGATGATTTTAAGGGGAAATCATAATTTGGAATTCTAGAGGCTGTTGATCTGATCTTATTTTGAGAGTAGAAATGAAATGTTGAGATGTCACTTGAATAAAGAAACCTATTTCACTTATCTCATTTTCTCTGGGACCTAGTTTCCTTATAAAATTGGACTTATTTTCTGTCAAAAATGGAAAAGAGATTTCATTTCATGTGCTTTCTCTAACCCATGGCAATTGCTTCTGTGAGGACTAGACTAAGTCCAAGGCTCCATATTAGGCAAGTTACTTCAGATAAATAGAACTAAAAGGGTGTGTGTGTGTGTGTGTGTGTGTGTGTGTGTGTGTATGTGTGTGTGTTTTATTATAAGGTATTGGTTCACATGAAGTTGGAGTTTGACAAGTCCCATGATCTGTCATCTGGAAGCTGGATCCTCAGGAAAGCCAGCATTGTAGTTTGAAGGCTTGGAAGCTGGTGAGCTAATGGTGTAGATTCCAATCTGAGTCTAAGGTCTGAAACCCAGGACCACCAAGGACATGAGATCCATGCACAACTCAAGCTGGCAGGTAGAGAGAAGGTGAAGATAACATTCATCACCTCTTGTTCTATTAAGGCCCTCAGCAGGTTACATAAGCCCCATTTACATTGCGGGGAGCCACCTGCTTTATTTGGTTCACTGATTCAAATTCCTTTTTAAAAATAATTTTATTGGTACATTATAGTCTCATATCAAATTCTAATCTCTTTAGAAACACCCTCCCAGAAACACCAGAAATTATATTTAATCAGATATCTGAGCATCCTGTGACCTAGTCAAATTGACACATAAAATTAAAGAGCATACTCCTATATCTGAACTGATGGCACAAGAGATAATTAATGCATTCATGTGTCATTTAATGTGAACACCATAGAGTGTACTTATAAAAACTAACATGATCATGATGTCACTAGGCATTGTAATAATTATAAATCCATTGTCATATTATTTCCATTGTTGATTGAAACATTTTTATGTGGCACATTTTTATATGTCATGAGTCTAGTGTGGAGCCCATTAGAATTGCGGTCAAATTCTTACAACTCACGTGAATTAGATGGTCACTGAAGTTCCTTGCAGCTTTCTCTCTGCTGTTGTTTTTTTTTTGGGGGGGGTGGTTTGGAGGGGTTGTACTTGGGATTGAATCTAGGGCCATTCTACCTCTGAGTCATACCCCCAGCCTTTTATTTTATTTTATTTTTTGGTTTGAAATAAGGTTTTGCTAGGCTGCTGAGAGTTTCATTAAGTTGCTAAGGCTGATCTCAAACCTGCAATCCTCCTGTCTTAGCTTCCCAAGTGCCTGTATTATAGGCATGTTCCACTATGCCTAGCCCTTCATATTCCTAGTAGTCACTGGATTAATTTATCCTCCACAAGATGATAGGTAGGAGAGCAACAGAAGATAGATTAGGAAGCCCAGGAGACAGCAGAGACACCTAGAGATCACCTGAGTATAGCTTTGACTACGAGACTTCCTAAACATTGACTTGCCCTGCCACTAAACACCACATGCAAATTCAAGCCCATTCTATATGTGTGACATATAGATTAAAAAAAAAATTAACTGGCACAGTGGTGCACTTCCGTAATCCCATTACTTGGGATGCTGAGACAAGAAGATCACAGGTTCAAGGTTAACTTCAGCAACTTAACAAGAGATCCTCTGTAACTTAGCAAGACCCTATTCCAAAACTAAAAAATAAAGGACAAAGTATGCAGCTCAGAGACAGAATGTCCCTGGGTTCAATCCCTAGGAACAAAAAATGAAGCAAAAATATTTAGGTCCTCACAACTATCTTATTCTCTCAACAACTAAAATGAGTCAAACAGTAGTCCTAAAATGGCATGTCCATTTTCTAACTCCCAGAACTTATGAATGTAATCTAATTCAAAAAAGAGAGAGAAAAAGGGTCTTTGCAGAAGTAATTAAGAGACTTGATCACTCTGGGTTATCCGGGTGGTCACTAAATCCAACGGCAAGTGTCCTTATAATAGACACAAGAGAAGACAAAAAGAGGAGGTGGGACCAGAACTGTGGAGGGAGATTGGAGTGATGCAGCCCAGGATCATGGACAGCCACGAGAAGCTGGAAAAGGCAAGGATTTTCCTCTAGAGCAATAGGAGAGAATACAATCCTGCAAATAACTTTGACTCTGGGCTTCTGACCTCCAGATCTGCAAGAGAATAAATTTCTATTGTTTTAAGCCACCAAATCTAAGATGACTTTTATGACAGCCACAGGAAACAAATCCAGCTCCCTACAGAGTACTGGTGCCAGAGTGGTCCAACCTAGCCACAGGAGGGGTGAGGCTTTGTGCAGAGGTCATTGGCACAGATCCCCACCTTCCTTACCTCTCCTTGACCCTTAAGACTCTTTCTTCACTCAGGGTCACTTCTGCAGTCCCCAAGTAATGAGCCCTGGCCTGAATTTTTCTGGACCTGGTCACTCACCTGCACCATCATGGCCCCCAGTGGCCTCATCCAGGTGCCTCTCGGGCCTCCCTTGGCTGAGTCCTCCCATCTAATCATTCATCACAATTCTATTTGTACAGAATGCTCATGTCCATGTTGGAGAACATATTGCTAGTTTCCTCCCCTTTATCACCCAAATGACAACATAGACTATACACACAAAACACAGCCAAAACTCTGGCAATATTTGGCAGCTGGGAATGGAGCCAGAGATGGGATGCAACAGCATAAGACCTTCCTATAATGGTGACTGATAAAGAATCTTTTCTTTCTAGTTTATAATAAAGAATGGGCAAAAGGGTCAGTTCTGTAATTTAATCTTTATGGCCTCAGAATTTCAATCTACAGGAACTTCAAGTCACAGTAAGAATAAGTAGTTCAAACCATTATTTTTATATGTTATTGTCTTTCTCCTATCTTTTTCTAATGATGGGTATCACTGGCACAAAGTAAGGAAATCTAAACATCATCACATAGCAAACCTCCCCCCCCACCTGGAACTTGCTCATTACACCTACATTTCTAATTTCATTCCATGGCTACTTATTTACAGAAGACTACACTAGGAAAAAGAGAAAGTTGCCTTGTGAGCCCTGCCTCCACAGGAGTGTTCCTTCCTCTGATGTCACAGAACTCAGCAAGGAACTAAGATATTATCTGGCTCAAACCTCTTGTTCTATAGTGAGAAATGTGAGGGGTGAAAAAGAAACTAAAAAATTAGGCCATGCATTCTATTTTATATATATTACTCTTTCATACCAGGTATTATTCTAGTTTACTCTCTGCCATTTGTGTAATGTAGACTTCCTACTTAAAATCTGGGAGATATTGGTTTCTTATTGTAAGAAAATAATAATTATAGCTTTCTTTTACAACTATAGTTCAGGACTCATGCATATAAAGTCCTCAGTAACTATTAGCCATTATTAGTATAGGTAAATATTAGTTACCATGAAATATCAGCTATTGTGAGTATTATTATAACCATCCTCCCCCAAGGATATCTAATGGTTTGTTTCTCTACACTCTATTTCCCTCTCCACCATGTCAGCTTCCCTCCATATTTACTCATAATGACAGAGGGAGGAAGTAAGATAGTAAAAGAAATATAAGCAAAACTTGGTTCCTGCTGGATCAGAGAAAGGGCCTTAAGTCTTTCATAGACTAAGAGGAGCATTTGTCTATCAATCAAATTAACTTTGTTTCATATTCTGTGCACAGAGTCACCACTAGACACTTTTGCTTCAGAAAAAAATACAGCAGCCAGAAATTTCAACATCCTAAGTGGCACTTGGTCTTCTCTCCAAAACTACCAACCTGTATGCAAAATATGCCTCATCACCAGAAGTCACCTTGCTTTGTAAGTGATCAGACACATGACTCCAAAATTTCCCACTTCAGACAGTCCACGCTGCCTGATCCCTCCCCTCTAAATGGAGTGGCATGGCCAGTTTTCTTTGGCCAACTTCAGAGAAAAGGTTTCTGTGTTTGTCCCCACCAGCCTCAATGGTGGTCCACTGAAAGCCCTAGCCTGGCCTTCCTCGGGATGCTGGCTCTATGCTGTGCTTCAAACCCTGACACTTCTCCCTGAATGCCCTTCATTCCTCAGCTCTGACATGCTCATCATTACAGTCAACTCTTCCCCTCAACCTGGCCACATCTTTCCTTGCCTTTCTGTTTAGCCTTGTCCTCCTGTGTTGGTCCAGACATGGATCACAGCAAAAATACAGGTGATTAGCTTTGCCTTCCAACCTCCTTAGACAACCTTATGCCCTTCTCATTATTCCCAACAATTTACCTTTGCCTGACTATAAGCAAGAGCCAGATGCTAGGCATTCTGCCTGGTCATCAGGGCAATGCTCCAAGTTCTCCCTGCAATTTCATCACCCCAATCAAAGTCCTTACTCCTCACCATCAAGGCAGCTAATCTCTTAGAAATGCATCTGACAAACATTACCATTGTAAAGACGGATGAGAAAGCAGGGTTCCCCTCAGGATTAGTAACTACAGGAATTGACATTCCCTCCCCTAAAGGGGCATTCCTTGTGGTCCCCTATTGGGCAAAACCTTAATACCATCTCTGTATTCTCAAAAATAAGTTATTTCAAGCTGGGCATGGTGGTGCACGCTTGTAATCCCAGCATTTGGGAGGCTGAGACCAGAGGATCTGGGTTCACGGCCAGCCTCAGCTACCTAATGAGGCACTCTGCAACTTAGTGAGACCGGGTTTCAAAATAAAGAATAAAAAATAGGGCTGGGGGTATAGCTTGGAGGTAGAATGCTCCTGGATTCAATCCCCAGTACTGCAAAAAAAAAAAAGTTATTTCAAATTGGGTCAGTCACTCAGTTACTTAGTGTGTTAGACGGCTAACACTGACAAAAAAGTGTCAATGACTGCGTGGATTAAACAACAGAAATGTACTGTTCTACAAGTCTGAAATCTAGAAGTCTACAAACAAGATGTCAGTGGGTAGGGTTGGTTCCTTCAAAGGCACTGAGAGACCATCTGCCGCATGCCTCACTTTGAGCGACCAGTAGCCTCAGACAGTCCCTGGCTTATAGAAGGCATTCTCCCTATGTGTTCACATTGTCTTCCTCTGTATATATCTGTCTCTGTGTCCAAATTTCTCCTTTATATAAGGATACTTGTCATATTGGAATAAAGCCTGCTATAATGGCCTTCCTTATATATACTTTTATTGGTACATTGCAATTATACATCATAGTGAGGTTCACAGTCATACAAACCAACATGCCAACAGGTCTCGGTGTGTTTCCCTTCAGGTCTCATCCCACTACTCATCCTTCCCCATATATAATTGTGAGGTTGATAGTGCCATGGGTATAGCATAATTTCAACTGTTTTTCATTGGTTCTTCCTTTTCTCCACTCCAGCTCTCTTCCCCTATCCCTCTCCACTATTTTACTGATCTTTCTCTTCAATTATCTAAGGTCCCATTTGTTTCCTATTTTCTCTTTAGTTTCCACATGAGAGAAAAAATTAGACCCTTGACTTTCTGAAACTGCCTGATCTCAGCGTAATAGTCTCTAGTTCCATCCATTTCCCTGCAGATGACATGATGGAGTTTTGGCTTGCATAATGGCATTTTATGTAACTTCCATTACAATGTTACTGTTTTTTCAGACATAATTTTCAGCACAAGCAATCTGATCTAATGAAACCTTGGATGCTACTATGTGATATAAAAAGTTTAATATATTAAAACAGCAGGAAAGTGAACAAAATTTCTTGCAGTGATTCTGATGCATGTAAACATGAGGCTGGTCCACACGCTACCAACAATGAAAGCAGGGTATCTCCACTCATCCACTAATGTAGTCACTGGCATCTGACAAAAGTGAAAACGGTCTACAATCACATGAAACCCTCACTTAGAAATTGTATCATTGGTTATTTTTTTTTAAATTTGGAAGATTTATGTTGTTGTTTCAAATTTGAGCAATCAATTAAATGTTTGTTAGGACCAGGACTATAGCTCAATGGTAGGGTGCTTGCCTAGCATGCATGAAACCCTGAGTTTGCTTCCCAGCACTGCAAAAATAACTTAATAGAGTTTATTACTATTTTAGGCCATAGTATTTCAAATTCACATGGTTCAAATCTGCATTAAATGCCACTGCCCTGTATAACCATAACTTTTCCTTTAGTAGGAAGAATCACAAAGTAAAATACCCAAAGAAAACGAGGTAGAGTAGATATCAGCTGTATGTGTATTTACAAAGGCCATCCAGCCTTGTGCTGATTAGTATACAAATGGGTTTTAGGCCTTTCTCTAGTTCTTGGTCTTTATGTTATTAATTACCTGGCCCTCTCTGCCTGTCTCTGAAGGCTATTCACAAAAGAAATATCACTTTAGTTGGCTGTTCTTTTAGACTCCTTTGCCCTCATCCACCAAAATAGACCTGTCATCTGTACATGAGTTCTCAGCTCCTAAGAAAAAGTGACCAAAAAGCAACACAGCCAGCAAATACTGAGCAGTGGAGTTTTATGGGCAATCAGACACAGGGAGTCTTGAGATTTGACTTTTAGTCTTGGATCTACCACGCACCAGTTATACTTCCTGGAATAATTTGTTTAACTTCTTGAGCTTCTGTTTCCCCATAGTAAATGGTTCTGCATATTTTTCATTAAATTGGTGGAATGCCAAAGGCAACACATTCAATGCTTAACTAACCTTTTATAGAGAGAAGATTGAGTCATATAATGAGGATCTCAAGTAATAAGCCCTCTCATTTCCTCCTCACTAAATCCGTGGTTTTCCTGAGTCACCAAAGGGTACTGAGGGCTCATTGGTCCATAAAGCAATTTGGGATGCTCCCCAGTTTTTCCAACTGTCTCAGAGTGAAATGCCTCACCCACTCTACCTACCTGCAGCTTTAGTCTGCACCCTCAACCCCTACCCCAGTAGGTAAGAAAAGGCTATTTTGGCAGTATCGTGTTGACCCTGACCTTGACTGCCTGCCAGATCCTGGACAAGACTTGGGCTCCTGGATAAAAGAGCCCTAGGAAGATATGATGGCCAGATTTTCTGAATCAAAACAAATCATTTGATTCACATGAAATTTGTGAATTTTGGAAGTAAGCTAATCAGGAAAATATAAAAACAAAATCATAGTTTTCTTAAGCCTCTAATTAATTGCCTTAACAAAAAAGGAGCAAAATCACATCATATTCCTCTTCCAAAGAAAATCCTGAATAGGACACATGGTCACACACATCTCTTATTAGTGAGTGAAAGGAATCTTCTCCTTTCCCCATTTATACTCTATTGTTATACTCTATTGTTATTTCCATAGCCAAACCTTATTTCTTCTTTCCCAAATCCATTCCTCTCTACATTAAAGAGGGAATTTCCTTACAGCCTCATGGAAAAATAAATAAATAGAATACATCTCTTCCTGGTCTTTGGAATGTCAATGTAAAAACACAAGTCCACTAAATGAACAAATATTTTCACCATATCTCAAGGAATGATGATTCACAAAAAAAGCTGGAATTTTACCTTTGGGTTTCATGCTGAACATTTGGATGGGTTTGTTTCTCTTCTTTTGGAAGAAGGATGAACAGAGAAAGGTATTAAATACTCAACTCTTGCCTGCCCCAACTGGCATTGGAAGCAACTACTGTCAATGAAAGTTAAAGGAAAATTAACTGGGATCCCTACATCTGTGAGCCAGTTCTCTTTTTAGATCTGATCTGAATTTTGAAGTCAGGAAGTTGGAGTATTTCTAACAGGAGACTGCCTTTGTAAGGTACAGTGAGGACCTGTACCTTACTGACAAATGAAAGAGGTCTCATAGGAATGAGTGTAATTGTGCTCGTTTTCTTACAGAAACACTACTTGAAAGGAAGCTGGCAAAGAGGTCAGAACTCATGGTGATTTCAGAGCCATTTGGTAACATTTTCTGTACTCAACCAAAAGGTCATTAAAATTGCAAATATCTGATGTTGCTTGCCAATTTGTTTCAGGAGAAGCGTGGTGGCGCACACTCGTAATCCCAGCATTCGGGAGGCTGAGACCAGAGGATCCGGGTTCGAGGCCAGCCTCAGCTAACTAGTGAGGCACTCTGCAACTTAGTGAGACCTGGTTTCGAAATAAAGATTAAAAAATAGGGCTGGGGGTATAGCTCGAAGGTAGAAAGCCCCTGAGTTCAATCCCCAGTACCGCAAAAAAAAAAAAAAAAAAAGAAAGAAAGAAAGAAAGGAAGCCCTCTTGTCTCACAGTAGTTTATTCACCTGCTTGTTTTTAGAAAACAGAAAGAAGCAGATCTTCCTGGTGTTCTGACATTACCTTGCCTCCAAAAGCCTTTCAGGCAGCACAGACTTTCTGAACTGAAGTCAAACTGGCACTCAGGAACCTTCTGGGATCTGGTTCACCCACTCCCAGCCTATCAAACCCAATCGGTACTTAGGAGGAGTAAGATGTCATTCATGTTGTTTCCTTTGTTTAAAGGAGATAGACAGTGCCTTATGAAAATAACTTAGAGCTGCAGTGCTAGCACTCAAGGTGAACTTGGACTACTGAGTGGTAGTTTTAATCTCTGTGACCTGCCAGCTTGAGTGACAATCTGTTTAGTTTTTAGGAGACTCTAGAGAATTGAAGTTCTTTTTGTTGACTTTCTGTTTTTTAACAATTAAAAATGGAGTGTTTCTTAAAGGCATTATTCAGGAATCATTGATCTATCTTATGCCTCCTAATTTGTGCACAGCAGGACCCTCTTTCTCTTAGTTCCAATCCATGATTTCAACTAACTATGGATTAAATTTGGGAAAAAAATTTCATCTGTATTGATCATTTTGGTAATTATTCACTAAACAACACAGCATAACCATTTACATTGCATCTGCATCATATTGAGTATTATAAGTAATCTAGAGATGGTTTAAAATATATGGGAGGATGTGTGCAGGTATGACACTATGTTATTTTATATAAGAAACCTGAGCATCATCAGATTTTGGTATCCACAGGGTAGGGTTGGGGACACAGGAAACAATTCCCCACAAATACAGAAGAGCAACTATATTTAACTTCTATACAGTTTATCAATATAGCAGGGATACTACAATAAATAATTAATAATGAGGAACCATTAAGTTTCAGAACATGTAGTCATTTACATAGTTAGTGCAACACAGTGGTTAAGACACAAACTCTGGAACCAGCCTGCCTATAAGCCCTGGCTGTGTAACTTTGAACAAATTACTTAAGCTCTCCAAGCCTCAGTTTCCCCACCTTTAAAACTGGCAAAAGAAAAAGACTTCTTCTCCTGACTGGAATAATACCATATAGCTGAAAGATCAGCATTTAGTTTTTCTGAGGCACAAATTTAAATGATGTTTGCTATGAGTCTGACACTTTCAATATTCTATCACCTGACTTTAGAGATAAACTAATGCAGATCCTAAAGGGGAGGATGAATCAATTAATAATGGTTCTGGAACAGTTGTAATCTTTATGGGAAGAGAATGAAAATAGATGTCTACTTCAAGACACACACAAACATCAGCTATAGAGTCCAGGGTGTAGCTTGGTGGTAGAAGACATGCTTAGCATGCTCAAGGCCCTGGGTTCAATTCCCAGTACCAAAAATATATAGTAGCCGGGTGTGGTGGTGCACGCTTGTAATCCCAGCATTCGGGAGGCTGAGACTGGAGGATCCAGGTTCGCAGCCAGCCTCAGCTATCTAGTGAGGCACTTCACAACTTAGTGAGACCCGGTTTCAAAATAAAGAGTAAAAAATAGGGCTGGGGTATAGCTCGGAGGTAGAACGTCCCTGAGTTCAATTCCTAGTACCGCCAAAAAAAAAAAAAATATATATATATATATATATATATATATATATATATATGTATATACATATATATATCAACTGTAATAAATAGAAATAAATTATACCATTATGGTGTCAGGCTTGGAAAGAATGACTATTTTGCGTGCTGGGGACTGAGCCCAGGGCCTTGTGCATGCTAGGCAAGTACTCCACCACTGAGCTACATCCTCAATCCTTTTTATTTTAATTTTTTTGCTTTATTTTGATACAGGGTCTCAATAAGTGGCTGAGGCTGGCCTCAAACTCACTATTCTTTCTTAGCTTCTCAAGTAGCTGGGATTGCAAGCATGCATCACTGCCCTCATCAAGAATTTCTTTTAAAAAAGACAAAAATAGCAATACTATTTTTAAAGATTTTAATAAAGTCATATTAATAGTCATAACTTCTGCTCATAAAAATTATAAAGATATGCATAAGCTATATAAAGATATTTGTAACATGTTTAACTGGCAACAGATTAGAGGGGTGCCTATCAATTGATGAAAAAAAGAAACAACCTCAAAAAAAGGAGAAAAATACCTAAATACTCATTTCACAAATGTTTTTGAGAGAAGATAGAAAAAGCCTATAAACATATAAAAATATGTTTAATGTCCTTATCACAGTGAGATTTCACGTCACAAACATCAAGTTGAAATACAGAGCATACAAGGAGGATGGAAATCAATGAAGAGGGACTTAGATGCATGACAGGTACATAGGTGCAATCACTTGTAAAACAATTAAGTATTGCCATGTAGAGTTGAAAAGTCATGACCCTATAACACAGAAAGTCTTCTCCTAAGCATGTACACCAAGCTTTGCTATATATCACAATCACTGGGTGTGTTTTTAGAAATCCTGATGCCCATTATGCACCTAGGCTAATTAAATAAGAATCTCTAGGTATCAGATCCAGGCATCAGTATTTCTTAATATATCCAAGATGAGTCCAATGTACAGTCAAGCTTTCTAGCCAATGACACTCCCTGGCGATGGCCTTTGGCTTCTCCTTAGTGAATGTTGAAGTTGAGGAGGCTCAGAGTTACTGGGACATCCAGGAAACAAGAAGCATGTTGAACAGAATCCTGCACACACTTTTCATCCACACCAAACCACATGTAAGAGAGAGGTCCTCTCTACTCTGGATGTCTACTGTTTTTGAGACATAAAAAACGAAACCTTCCAGCAGCCCTTTGGCCCATGGCATAGCCATATTCTCCTTCCAAGCACCAGTTGGACAGCCCTGTTCAGATAAAAGCCAACTAAAGATTGACTTTTCTGGGCTCTAAGTTCAAGCACTAGCAAGGTCAGACAGGAAACCCTAAAGAGGCAGCTTTAGTCAGAGGTCTAAACTGGATACTTCCAGCACTTTGTAGCTGATGTTCCTTTTATGACATCCATTTAGCTGCAGGGTGACTGTTCCAACCATGTAAACCTAATCAGAAAATAAGAGCTTTCTCATTATTTTGAAATCCTTGATATATATTTTATTGATTTAAAAGAAAAATGCATTATTAGGCTATTTTCAACATAGCACTCACCAATGAAAAGAAGAGAAAAAGCTGTTTGCATTTTAAATATCATTTAGAAATTGCTATTAAATGGCTCTAAAATTTTCATTACCTATCTTGCATTGGGAGCAATGGTTTTCAACACCAATGACTATCAAGAATTGAAAGAGATCATCACTTAAAATCATGGCCAGAAGTAGCATGAAACCATTACATCCATAAAATCTGATTTTTCGACGTGTGTTCAAGGAGAAAAGCTCAAGTTGCTTGTTTTAAAAATGTGAAAAAGAACCAGACAAAAATCACATGACTGTTTCCATAGAAGCTGAAAAAGATTCAATAAAATCCAACACTTGTTCATGCTAAAAGCACTACAGAAAATCAGAATAGAAGGAATATACCTCAAGATCATAAAGGCAATATACAACAGGCTGACAGTCAATATCATATTAAATGGGGAAAAACTGTAAGAGTTCCCACTAAAAACAGGAACAAGACAAGGATGTCCATTATCACCTCTTTTTTTCAATATGATACTTGAGACTCTAGCCAGAGCAATAAAGCAAGAGAAGGAAATCAAAAGAGTACAAATAGGAAGAGAAGAACTAAAACTCCCCTTATCTGCAGATGACATAATACTATACTTAGAAGACCCAACAAACTCAACCAAAATTCTTATAGAACTAATCAGTAAATTCAGCAGTGTCTAGATATAAAATCAATATTAAACAATTAGAAGCTTTCCTGTATGCCAACCATAAGTCCACTGAAAAAGAAAATCAGAAATCACTTCCACTCATGATATCCCCCCCCCAAAAAAATAAAATGGTTAGGAATAATCCTAACCAAGAAGGTAAAAGACCTCTACAAGGAAAATTATAAAACATTGAAAAAAGAAATCGAGCCTGGCGTGGTGGCTCACACTTGTAATCCCAGCATTCAGGAGGTTGAGACTGGAGGATCCAGGTCCACACCATCTCAGCTACCTAGTGAGGCACTCTGCAACTTAGTGAGACCCTGTTTCAAAATAAAGAATAAAAAAATAGGATTGGGGGTATAGCTCGGAGGTAGAATGCCCCTGGGTTCCATCCCCAGTACTGCAAAAAAAAAAAGAAAGAAAGAAATTGAAGAAGACTTTAGAAGATGGAAAGATCTTCCTGCTCTTGAATAGGCAAAATAAATATCATGAAAATGGCCATTCTTTTAAAAGTAATCTGCAGACTCAATGTGATACCCATTAAATTCCTCACAGATACAGAAAAATCAGTCCTTAAATTAATTTGGAAAAACAAAAAACCCAGAATAGCCAAAGTAGTTCTTAGCAACAAGAACCATGCAGGAGGTATCACAATACCTGACTTCAAACTATACTACAAAGCCACAGTAATAAAAACAGCATGGTATTGGCACAAAACCATGGAGTAGAATAAAAGACTCAAAAACAAATCCACACACTTACAGCCAATTGATTTTTGACAAAGGGGACAAAACATACACTGGAAAAAAAGATAGCCTCTTCAACAAATCCTGTTGGCAAAACCATACGCATAAAAATGGAAATAAACCATACTTTTCACCCTGCACAAGAGTCAACTCAACATGGATCAAAGACCTGGAATCCAGGCCAGAGACCTTGACTTGAAGAGGGCATAGGACCAACACTTCAACACATAAGCACAGGTAAACACTTTCTCAACAAGACCCCAAAGATACAATAAATTAAAAAGAGGATCAATATATGGGATTGCATTAAACTGAAGAGCTTCTGTGCAGCAAAGGAAACTATCAAGAACCTCAATAGAGAGCCCACAGAGTAGGAGAAAATTTTTTCCAGATATTCCTCTGATAGAGGACTAATATCTCGAATATACAGAGAACTCAAGAAACTCACCACTAAGAAAACAAATAACTCAATCAAAAAATGGGCAAGTGTACTAAATAGACACTTCACAAAAGAAGAAATACAAATGGCCAATAAATCTATGAAAAAAATGTTCAACATCACTAGCAATTAGAGAGATGCAAATCAAAACTACCCTGAGATTTCACCTAACCCCAGTTAGAATGGCAGTCATTAAAAACACAAACAACAACAAATGCTGGAGAGGGTGTGGAGAAGTGGGAACTTTCTTACACTGTTGGTGGGATTGAAAATTAGTGCAACTTCTTTGGAAAACGGTATAGAGGCTCCTTAGAAGAATAAGAATGAATCTACCATATGACCCAGAAATACCACTTCTGGGTATCTGCCCAAAAGATTGAAAACCAAACTACCAGACTAATGCATGCATATCTATGTTTGTAGCCACACAATTCACAATTGCCAAACTATGGAACCAGCCAAGATGTCCATCAACAGATGAATGGATTACAAAAGTATGAGATATGTACACAATGGAATTTTACTCAGCCATAAAGAAGAACAAAATTATGTCATTTTCAGGCAAATATATGAGATTAGTCAGAAAAAAAGCAAAAAATCAGATGCCCTCCCTAATATGTAGAAACTAGGGAGAAAATGGTCATAGGAGGTACTCTAGACAAAGAAGGAGAAACCTCAGATGAGCAAAGAAGGTGACCTAAATGAGGGTGATGGGAGGGGGGAGAGGGAAACACCCTGATGCACATGATGTACATTCACAAACATATCAAAGTCAATCACGAAGCCAAACATGAGAAGGAGGGAGGGGGGATGGGATGGGGTGGGAATGGAAGAAGGGCTAAATGAGTGCTGTGTGCATGTATGCCTCTACCAGCGTGTCAGGTCATACCCGGAAGGAAGATGTTCTGAGTGTCTCCAAATGCACCCAGAATTTCTTTCCTCAAACCCAAGGCTCAATCTTGGGATAAAGAGAACATGTCCCTTTCTCAAGTATTTCCTGAGATTTAAGCATAGGTATAGTTCTTGAGCATCCTCCTTCTACCACGGAATTAAACTTGATCTCATATTCTATGAGCTCTTCCATTTTGAATTGTTCCCCATTCTCTAAATACTCAAAAAACTTTTTTTCTCAAAAATCCTGGCTCTTGCCCTATTGCCAGCAATTTTCAAAATATTTGACTTTCTTCAGAATCTCCAGTGTTTATGAATACACCATCTCTCAGAGCAAGAGATAACTGAATGGGAGGAGTGTCGGGGCAACAAGAAAACTGAAGAACAAATAAACTTTTGTTGTTTTCTTGGATAAAATTCCAAACAGAATTTTCCACTACAGCACTGCAAAATCTTAGGAAATAATTTTACAAATTTAGATATTGCTTTATTTACCTAATCCTTTGGGAAATAAACATAAGATTTTTTTTTCTCCATAACAGATGTTCACTACCTGGATCTCCCACTCTTTATTTTAACAATGCTTGATGGGAATATTTATGCCACATATAACACACTTTTCTAACTTGTCCAACATCTCAGCCAGAAGACAATGACCATTTTTCTCCAAAATACCTGCCAAGCATAGCGTAGAGAAGGAAAGGTTTATTTAGGGCCCATGATTTCAGAGTTTTTGGAGATTCATTCCATAGTCATCCAGCTCCAACTCAGAAATATGGAAACAGGGCATGTGATAGAGAAAAACTATTCTTAGTCATGGCAACCAGAAGCTGAGAGAGTGAGAAGAGAGAGCCAGGGACATATATGGTCCCCAGGGTCCTTACTTCAGTGATCACCTCCTCCAGCCATGCCACACCTCTGAACCTTCCCACATTGGCTGCCAAGCTTTCAACACATGAACTTTAGTGGGGGGTGTTCTAATCCCAAACCATAACAGAATGCTGCCTTGCTTATTTTCAATTATTATCCCATGTCATCCAATAACTCTGGGAACAAGCATGGCCTAGAGAAATGGACAGGAAGGCTTGACTTTAACTTATCCTGGCTCATAGTGTTCCATCTATTTCCTTACATCAATTTCTCTCACAGATTTTTGCTCCATTGGTACCAGGCACCCCTTCTGTCTGTATCAGGTTGCCCATGCTTCTCTGGGTGTATTCAGAGAATACACCCAGGGATATCAGCAAATCAGGGATATCAGCACCACCTAGGAGCGTCTAGAAATGCACAATCTTGGACCCCTTTTCATACCCACTAGGTCTCTCCTTTATTATGATCCCAATGTGATTATTGGACATATTAAAGTGAAAAGCACTTCTCAAGACTCAGTGATTGCCAAACCAAATTAAGCCCATCCTTATCACAAAACATCTATTTGGACCAGAGTGAGGCCTGAGACCCTATCTATGTTATTCTGATTTTGATGGCCTATGGGCCAGCATGTGGGCAGACATTCCTCAGTATAGAATAACTGCCAAGTTTGGAAATTTGAGACAGAAAGTTCAGACAGAAGTATCACAGTTTCAAGACCAGCCTCAGTAGTTTAGCAAGACCCTCAGCAATTTAGTGAGTCCCTGTTTGAAAATTAAAAGTTAAAAGGGCCAGAGGTGTGGATCAAAAGTAGAACATGCCTGGGTCCAATCCACAGTACCAAAAAAAATCAAAAGAAGAAGAAGAAGAAGAAGAAGAAGAAGAAGAAGAAGAAGAAGAAGAAGAAGAAGAAGAAGAGCCCTTTCCTCACAGTGGAGTGAGTAAAATGTAAAATGAGAAGATTTTAAGGGTACCTATTGGGAATACCTGCCACATGTGGGCCCTAAGCAAATGTTACTGTTAGGTGCTTTCTCTCATTTGTTTTGAAAATGAATAATCGATGTAACTAAGTAAGATTTGTTATTTTACACCCAATTCACATTCAAGATTTGAGTCACTGATCATTTGTAGTTATCCTTCAGGACCCAGCTGAATGTCATGTCCCCTTCCGTGCTGTCTCGCCATTCTCCCTCTGGTCCTCCATAGCTCTATTTTCACTCCCATTAAAGCACTTAACTGCTTGTATGCGCATCTCCCAACGGGCTGTGCATTACTTGGGGACAGACATCATTGTATTTATATGAATGATCCAGCACCCTAGGCAGGTCCTGCCACAGTAGAGAGTTGCAGGATGGATGGGTGAGCTCCATAGCCCTCTTGATGTGGACAAATGTAGAGACCTGGAGACAGCTATTTCCCATTTAACTCCTGTAGTTTCATAGTTGTGTTGGATGACTTGAGCAACACATTACTGGGGAAATGTTGCATTACTCTATTTCATTGTGAATAATGAACCCTTTCCTCCTTGGTGCATGCACAGGCAGAATACAGAAACAAGTACCTAGAGTTTAGGTAACTTCAACTCCATGTCTGAGAAATGCATTAGCTTTATTCAAAGTTTACACAAACTCTCAGGATGGTGTCCTAAGTCCTCTCTGATCTGGTCCCAGCCTCTGTCCTCAATTTTATTTTTCCTCTGCCCCTTCACCGCCTCCAGAGACACTTTGCAGACTCCCCATCAAAGTCAATCACCTCCTTCCTTCACATCCTCACAACATTGCTGTAATTTTGACTTTGCATTATTACTTATCCATTCTGTAGATAAGGAAAATGAAGATTAGAGAGAGTAAGTAATTTGCACAAACCCACCTAGCTATTGAGTAGAAGAAGCACGAATTAAACCTGGTCTGACTCCAGAGAAAACGCTCTTAACTACTGCACACATAGGGGTAACACTAGCTGACTGCAGCAGGCATGTCAACATATTCTGAAAATATGGATATGCAAGACCAGCACAAACTATTAAAAAGAAAAAGGATGAGTGATTTCCACAAATTATAATTCTCAGTTATGACCAATTTCTTTCCTATATTATTACCATGGGAGTATCATTTGTAAAATACACACACACACACACACACACACACACACACACACATACACACACACTGATACAGCAAAGATATTGTTCATTTCATATTTATAATCTAAGTTTCCCTGGGCCAAAGTAAAGGCTGGAGTTCAAAGCAAAGTCAAGTTAGCAATAATAGTTATTCTTTTATTGGCTCTTTTCCCCATATGCTATTTTAGGAATTACAATCCCCTGTCACGTTTCCCCTCAATCTGCTTATTTTAGGGCATCCTTTGGAATATTATACACATTAAGACCATGTTGTCCAAAAGCACATGGTACTGATATTCTCTTCGCTTGTGTTCTTATTGTCTCAGATGAGGCTTGCTAAGGCCACCTCAGCTACTAATATGACAATTATCTCAATTCACCAAAATCATCACAGTCCAGATACAAGGCAAGAGAACACCTGTGTCTTTTAATATTTCCCTTAGGATACCCTAAACACCAAAGTGACTTTAGATTGTCCCAGTGTCACCAAAGTTTTATCAAAACCAGCTCATTCATTTTTTACCTGGAGACCCAGACCCAACCATCCCAGGCCACTGACCAGTCCCCAGTATGGACAGTTCACTCCTTCCCTCCAGAGCCCCACCTTTTCCAGCATAGCCTGCCCTTCCTGAGCTTCAGGAACCAGACTCAAGATTTGTATTTGACCTTGAAACCCTCTAAATCTTCGCATTCTCTATAATTTTTTTAATATAATAGCATCACTTTCCACTTCTATAGGTCTTTTCCAAATAAATTATCTCCTTGTACTCTATCATTTTAATCTTTTTCAGCCAACTTGGAGATAGGCATGGCTGGTATTACTAACTGCCCCAATCTGTAGATGAGTAGATATAAACAAATATTTTGGATACACAGAAATAAAATATGATCCATGAAGAAAGTCCTTGTTTACCATAGGTGGAGAAGCCAGTGTAGCCATTCACATCATAGCTTCCAACTTCAGTTACAATAAAGTCTCTTAACCATTAGCTTGATGAAGACCAAATGTTCTTTTCTAAGTTTAGAACAAAACTAAAAGAAATGTTCCCAATGACTGTATTCCTGAGAGCTTAGAGTCAATGTGTGGAAGAAGGTTCTGACAAAGACAGGAAATCAGGATACAAGTGTAGTCTCAGACAGTGCTGAAAATAAGGATAGATGTTAATCTTTGGGATTGATTAAAGGCTTTCCTGGTGGGACATAGATTATATGACCACAGGCATTCCCCCAGAATCTTGTAATTTTGTTTGTTCATTTTAATGTCCTCAGTAATTCCTAACATGGTCAGAAGGACCAGAGCAAAATTTTCCAAAGAAGGTTTTACTCTTAAAATTGGAGTGGCTTTAGGAAATTTTGAGTCAAGCAAAATCAAGTATGTTTTATTTTGTCTTTTTTTTTTTTTTGCAATATTTCTCAAAGTTTTTGCTCTTAGGCAATATGAATCTTTATGAAAAAGAAATAGTGTTTTCTATTTCCTTAGTTATTGTTCCACGAAATATCTTTTTCCTCGATGCATTATGGGATTCACTTTCACAAAGTGCACATTGGAAAACCTTGCCCTTGATCCAATGTGTTAGTTTTCTATAGAAATGAAATGCATATGCCCCCCCCCCCGCCACTGCATCCCACAGAAAAAAGGATGGATCAAAGGAAGGGAGGGAGGGAGAGAGGGAGCAAAAGAGTCCTTTTAATCAAAGGTTAAGAAGAACTCTATCAGGTATTTGAAATGTTTCAACATTTTCCTTGAAAATTTCATTGTGTAACAAAATGCAAAATTCTTTCTAGGCCACTTACAGTTCATGGAGAAGGTTAAAAACCAAAGAGCAGGAAGAGAGGAAGGTGAAGACAGCTGCACTGAGCTGTAAGAGTGATGGGTTTTTACCAAGGTGGCCTCCATTTTCAAAATCCTAATTACAGAGCTGAGCACAGTGTCACAAGCCTGTAATCCCTGTACTAGGGAGGCTGAGATGGGGAGATAGCAAGTTTGAAGCCAGCCTGAGCAACTTGGCAAGACCCAGTTTCAAAATAAAAAAGGGCTGGGGACCTAACTCAAAGTTAGAATGTCCCTGGGTTCAATCCCTAATACCAAAACAACAACAAAAACTCTAGTTACTAGTTATTTTAGTGTCGACTTCTTTGCTCAGGCCACACACCTCTATAACTAAGCAACACTTCCTTTTAGCCTTGCCAAGGATTAATAGGGAATTCTCTCCTAGGCAAAATCTTTTGAAGTGGTGTATTATCTGCCCTTGAGTTTGATACAGCAGAATTCCCAAGGACCCAATTACTCCTAAAGTCAAAGCTCAAATTCCAAGTTCTTAGCCTTCTTGACCTTCCTACTCTGTTCATTTTCCTGGTTAGGCTATGTGATGAACAGAATTATGTCTCTACTCCAACCCCCCAAAAAATGTGTATGTTGGAGCTCTAACTCCCAATGTGACTGTATTTGGAGAGAGGTCCTTTTGGGAGGTAATTTATGTTAAATGAGGGTATAGGGTGGGGCTCTCATCCAAGAGAATGTATCCTTATAAGAAGAGGAAAAGACACCAGAGTGCTCTTCTCTCTCTCTCTTCCCGCCCCTCCCCACCTCCCACACAAAGGAAAGCCTATGTGAAGACGCCTTGAGAAGGCTGCCGGACACCTACAAGCCTCAGAAGAAGCCAAACTTTCTAACCCTTGATCTTGGACTTCCAGCCCCCAGAACTGTAAGAAAACCTGTTTCTGTTGCTTGAGCAACCTAGTCTTTGATGTTTTATCAGGAAAGCCCAAAGTGACTAACACGGTCCATAGAGATCCAAACATGCCCACTGGACAATTAAGGGAAATTCATGTAAAACAATTCCCTGTAGGATCCTTCAGAGAAATATATTCCCAGGACACCTCTTGCTCCATCAGTTATTCCTCATCCATTAACTTCTCTATTTCAAAGGGAAGCTTTTCTCCTCATTGCCTTTGAGCATCCCAGAAAATAATGATTATCAAAAGAAGAAGCATTTCTAACATCAAGGAGGGACTCCTGGAGGGACCGAGGAACTCCAACAGAGAATTTCATTTGCATGGCACCTCTGCTCCTAGGCAAAGAGGAGTTGATGGAGATAGGATTCACCCTACCTGAGAAAACTGCCATAACATAATTAAGGACTTCTCAATGGTTTCATTCAGACGCAGCATCTGTAACCACCTGACATAGCACAAACCCTGACATTTCCTCAGCAGTCATCTGTTTTGTACAAATCATCCTATGTTTATAGGCAACTGGAGCTGCCAAAAGGCCCAGTGAGCAAACAGCCTGGCAGATGCCATAATGGCCTAAGAATATGAAGCCCTAGAAAGGGGACTGACAGTCTCACACACCTCCCAAGCCCCAGCAGGAGACAGAACGTGACAGATATAAACTGAGCTGCGTGTTAATGCCTCCAAAGTGTGGAGAAGAGAACATGGGAGACACAGGAGGAGAAAGTGACTTCGGTTTAAAGTGAAGCAAAATACTTCTCATCATCCAGTAGATTTTCGGATGGTTTAAAGGAAAAAAGCAGCCTTATAAACAAAGTATGAGCCCCCCAAATAGATTTGCAACTGTAAAATAGCAATCCAAGTGTATTTTAAGTGCTTCAGATTTATTTTTAAATAGGAAGAAAAAACATTTTTTTTTTTTTGCACTGGGGATGGAATCCATGGGCATTTTACATCTAAGCTACACCTCAGCCATTTTTGTTTGTTTAGAATCATGGTCTCCTTAAGTTGCTGAGGCTATCCTCAAACCGGCAATCCTCCTGTTTCAAACTCTCAAGTATTGGGACTACAGTCATGCACCACGTTGCCCGTGAATTGAATTACTTTAATGAAGGTCCATTAAAGCATATTTTTACAATACAGACCTCCCAGACATATGATGGTTCAATTTAAAATTTTTACATTTCATTATGATGCAAAACATACACAAAAACTGTTTTTGATTTTCAGTATAGTGTTCAATAAAGTGCATGAGATAATCAAAACTTTATTATAAGGTAGGCTTAATGTTAAATGCTGTTTGCCCAACTATAAGCTAATGTAAGGGTTGCGAGCATGTTTAAGGCAGGTGAGGTTACAATGTGTTAATTATATTAAATGATTAAAAGTACTTTTGATTTATGACATTTTTAACTTATGATGGGTTTTTCAAGATATAACTCCACTGTAACTTCAGGAGCATTTGTAATGTGCACATGGATCTCTAGGACACCTTCAGGGAATATGAGAAATCACCCTCTTAGTTACATACTCTATGCTGCCACCTCGCCAAAAGGAGCTTTTCAAAGTGCAGAATTCCACACCCTCCCCTTACTACCTTTTCCATCCAAAGGACAATCTAAAAGCATCTGCATGACCTACAACCCTCTTCATGATGGTCTTCTACCTTTTCCATCCAAAGGACAATCTAAAAGCATCTGCATGACCTACAAGCCTCTTCATGATGGTCTTCTACCTGCCCCTCTGTCTTTATCTCCTCTTTTGTGTGTGATGGTCAATTTGAATTGTCAACTTAACTGGACTGAGAGACTTCTTAGTATGCCTGTGAGGGTGTTTCCAGATATGATTGGCATATGGGACAGAAAACTGAAGGAGATATTATATCTTGAGTATGGGCAGTCCTGTCCAATAAGCTGGAGACCCTGATGGAACTAAAGGTGGTAGAAGGAGGAAGAAGTATGAAGGCAAATTCTATTCTTCTTGAGGGAGTACATCTATTGCAGCTTCTATTGCCCAAAGACATGGGACTCCAACCCCTTCACTTTTCCAATGTGGACCTTCATCAATGCTTCTCAGGAAGTGTCCAGGTCTTTCCATCTTGGAATGAGCTACATCATTGGGCCCCCATGTTCTGAGGCTTCAGCTTCTTGAACTGAGCAGTTGCTGGTTCCTTTGACTTTCCAGCATGCAGACAGCCATCTAGCTTCTGATTATGTGAACCAACCTAATAAATTCTTTTATAATCATATCTATACATATCCTGTTGCTTCCATTCCTGTAGAAAACTCTGACTAAAACATCCTACACTCTCCCTAATCCTAACTGCTCACTCCTGGGTATTCTTTATTTCCACAGCTTTGCACGCACTGTTTCATTATCTACTCTACTGAGTGAATTATGACCCATTCTCCAAGATATGTGTTGAATCTGTCCTTCTTTCCAAGGATTATCTTTTACCTCCATTTAGTGAATCCCAACCTATCTTCTATGGTCTCAGAATGTGTATCCCTCTCCCTTAAGGTTGGTATTTGTTACTGTGATTATTTGTCAGAGTATCTTAACACACGCAAAGATAGTAGGCTCAGGAGGCAAGTACCTTGTTTTTCTTTGAATCTCCTTGATACTTTCTAAACCAAGGATATTATCTACTGGTGTAGAAAGATTTTTTTCCTATTCAAGTATAGAGAAACAAACAAATGGAAAATATGAGGTGATTCACAAAATATCCTAAAGCATATGGGAAATGTAGTGTTTCCTAAAAACTTAGAAAAGCATATATCTAAGAATGTTTTTCAATAAGAGAGGGAGGGAAGCAAGGAGGGAGGGAAGGAAGGAAGGAAGGAGGAAGGAAGGAAGGAAGGAAGGAAGGAAGGAAGGAAGGAAGGAAGGGAGGAAGGAAGGAAGGAAATTTTACTATACATTGGTCAAAAAGGCATATAGAGCATGATCTCAAGAAAATAGGAGGGAACCACAAGGACAGAAAAGGTTGAGATGAACAAAGAGATGTGAAAGGAGCTTATGGGATTTAAAAAATAATTACAGCTGGGCGTGGTGGCGCACGCTTGTAATCCCAGCATTTGGGAGGCTGAGACTGGAGGATCCGGGTTCGCGGCCAGCCTCAGCTACCTAGTGAGGCACTCCGCAACTTAGTGAGACTCGGTTTCAAAATAAAGAATAAAAAATAGGGCTGGGGGTATAGCTCGGAGGTAGAATGCCCCTGAGTTCAACTCCCAGTACTGAAAA
>PVLC010013669.1:0-41075 GCA_004027655.1 Graphiurus murinus | reverse complement strand
GGCCAAGAGCGAAGAATCGCATGCTCTCCTGCAATTTAAGGTCTCATGGGCTCTCATCATAATGTGAGACCCGGAGATTGTTACTGGAGAACCAGGTGATTGAACACGTCATTTTCAGGGATCCCGGAGACCTTTCAGACATGCTGTGCTTGCTTTCTGACCTTGAGCTCAGTTATTACCTCCTGCAATTCTTCCCTTGACTACCTTCTTTAGTTCAGGATTTGGATGCTTCGCCTTTATTAGAAACCAACACTCTCTCAGCCCCTTCTTTCTACCACCGCACCTGGATGGTTGCCCTAGGTCCCTTGGAGATGGAGCTAGAATCCCCATACTGCCAGGGAAACAATGGCAAAAATGCATTCACCCTGGTCAACAGTCATTTCCAGCCCCATCAGCCCCTTGAAAACATTGGAGATTTGCAACTCCATGGAACTTAGAGGGTTTTTTTGTGGGTTTTTCTTTTTGTTGTTTTATTTGTTGTTTTGTTTTGTTTTTGCGGTACTAGGGATTGAACTCGGGGCATTCTACCTCTGAGCTATAACCCCAGTCCTATTTTTTATTCTTTATTTTGAAACAGGGTCTCACAAAGTTGCAGAGGGCCTCACTAAGTAGCTGAGGCTGGCTGCAAACCTGAGATCCTCCTGCCTCAGCCTCCCAAGTACTGAGATTACAAGCGTGCGCCACCACGCCCAGCTAACTTAGAGTTTTTGAAAGCATGGATCTGAGAGACAGTCCATCAGTTCTGAGGAAACTTTCCTCACTTGGATGCTCAGAAAATTAATCAGAAGCTTTCGGGGAGTGGAGGACAGGCCTGGAGGTGGACATTCCTGAGGTTGCTACTTGTCTGTCTTTAGGGACATTGCCACTCTTGAGTTTCATGGGTTTTTTTTTTTTTTTTTTCAATGGGAATGAGATATTTCACTAGGATCCATCACAGACCGGCAGTGAAGTGGCCCCTTGGATGTTTTCACATTTGGGAGAACTCTCTGCTGCAAGTGGAACACCATCTGTTCCCATCCAGGAGCCATCGCAGGCAGTTTCTGATGTTTCTTGTTCATCAAGATGAAGTTTGAGACTTTTTTTTTTCCACATTACTCCTTGATTTGGTTCCCTATGGTTTCCTTGTCTGTCTTTCTTGGCTTCTTACTTCTGCTATCGAAATAGAGCCATTCAGGCTCCACTAACCACAGAAAGAAATCAGGAGTCCCCTGTGGCCAGGGATGATCAGAATCCTCCAGGGTTTATGGATGGCATCGCTTACATGAAATCCGGCGTCAAAGGCCGAGGGTAACTGGGTGGTGGTGACCCTGCCAATTTATGGACTGTTGACTCTCAAGCCATGAAAATCAAATCTCTGCCATGCCGATTATTTACGCTTCCTCTGTTTAATTATAGTTTGAAAATGAGATCATCACCAAGCTGGATCATGAAGTGGAAGGAGGCAGAGGAGACGAACAGTACAAAGTGTTGTTTGATAAAATGTAAGTGTTGATTAGCAGTGGGATTTATGTCAGAATGGAGACCGAGAGACTGTAATTAGACTACAATGAACTTTGTAGCCCAGAAATAATTAAAATGTGGTAATAGTGGGAAATATTTAAAATTGCACCTCCATAGAGCTTCTTTTTTTTTTCCGAATGTGATTAACAAGGTGTGCATAATTATTTTTTTTTTTCAGTCTCTTGGAGCACTGCAGGAAGCACAAATACCTCGCCAAATCAGGGGAGACTTTTGTCAAGCTCGTCGTCCGCCTGATGGAGAGGCTCCTGGACTACAGAACCATCATGCACGATGAGAACAAAGAGAACCGCATGAGCTGCACCGTCAACGTGCTGGTGAGTGCAGAGTTCATTAGGTCTTCAGTCTTCTGAGCACGCCAGAAACCAAGCCAAGGCGTGTCGGAGCCCCAGGACAGTGGCCACAGAGCTGGGGCAGAAGGCAGCTTCCTCACCCCACTTCCTCATCTGCTGCCGGGGAAGAGTAATGAAGAACTGCTTGCAAACCAGCTCTGAATGAGTCTTGGAAACCTGCTCCTTTCTGGATGTTTCCTGTAGTTCTTGCTGTGGTGGGGTGGGGGCGGGGGGGGGCAAGGGACAGCCCTTCCATTGTCTCACTAATGTAGCACTGCATGGATTGTAGAGTTTGTTTTTTGTTTTGTTTTGTTTTGGGTTTTTTGTTTTTTATTGTTGTTGGTTTTCTTGTTTTGTTTTGTTTGCGGTACCAGGGATTGAACCCAGGAGCATTCTACCTCCAAGCGACACCCCCAGCCCTATTTTTTTTTTTTTTAATTCTTTATTTGGAAACAGAATCTCACTAAGTTGTGGAGAGCCTCACTAAGTAGTTGAGGCTAGCCTCGAACCCAGATCCTCCCGTCTCAGCCTCCTAAGTACTGGGATTACAAGCATGCGCCACCATTCCTGTCTCCCAGTTCTATTTTTTATTCTTTATTTTGAAACAGGGTCTCACTAAGTTGTGGAGAGCCTCACTAAGTAGCTGAGACTGATCACAAACCTGTGATCCTCCTGTCTCAGCCTCCAAGTATTGGGATTACAAGCATGCGCCGCCTTGCCCAGCTTCTTATTGCAGGTTTTAAGACTCTGTGGTTAGGCCGTGAGACCCTGTCCTGTAGTGAGTAGGCCGAATGGGGGCCCCCAAGAGATACATGCACCTCACAATCCTTAGAACCTGTGACTGTGACCTTACTTGGAAAAGAACCTTTGCAGGTGTAACTAAGCATTCTGAGGTGGGGTCGTCCTGGATCCCGTCCAGGGGTGGTGCAAGAATGAGTTCTCATAAGAGAGGGAAGGGGGAAGACCCAGAAGCAGAGGAGAAGCCATGTGAAGACAGAGGCAAAGATCGGAGTGACTCGGCCACAAGCCAGGGAAAGCGTGTGGCCCCCGGAAGCGGAAGAGGCCAGGAAGCATTCCCCCTCAGAGCCTTCACAAGGACACTTTGGTGTTGAACTTCTGGCCTCTAGAACCATGAGAGCAGGCATTTCTGTTGTTTTCAGCCACCCAAACTGAAGGTGTTGGTTACAGCCACTGCAGGAAACCAGCGCAGGGCAGCGGGGTGGCAGGTGACTGCCACCTTGTGCGGCTCACCTTTCAACCCTTCCCCGGCCCCTGACCTCTAGAGTTCAGGGTCACCTGGCCTCTGGACGGCTTGCACATGCGTAGCCGTCACTTTCGTGTCCATCTTTCCTGTGCACCTGCATGTACTTTGAGCTGACCAAAGTGGACTTGCACGCCAGGAGGAAGATGAGCGACACATCATTTATTCTTTAAAAAGTTGCCAGAGATGTTTGGGTTAAAAAGATAAATGAACCAGTCTGACACAGTGGTGCCTGCCTGTAAGTCCACTACTTGGAGGCTGAAACTGGAGGATCGTGGGTTTGAAGCCAGCCTCAGCAACTTAGACTCTCAGCAACCTAGGAAGACCCTGTCTCAAAACTAAATAGATAAATAAATCAATAAGAAACGGTGGAGGTGTAACTTGGAGGTAGAATGTCCCTGGGTTCAATCTGCAATACCACATACACACATACACACATGCACAAAGATAAACAAAAATGAATATTTTCACTTTCCGCTTTAGTATAATATGGATTCAGTGCTTTATAAACCATGAGGAATTTTATAGCTAAAAGCTCATGAGCAGTCTTAACCCCTTCATCCCATGACTGGATAACCTGCTCTGGCTAGTGATAAACATTTTTAGAATAGCAACTTGTGTTTTTCTTAAGAATCTAAATGGGAGGTGGAGGGGTGGGGCGGCCTCCAATGTCTGATCCAGCACATGACCAGCTTGGGAATTGTCACTCCCGTCTTACAAGGAGAAAGGAGCCCAACACGTTAAAACATCAGCAGTTCTTCTTCAATCCACCTTCTTGGGCAAACAAGCATCCCCACAACTGCAAAGGCAGGAAGATACAGAAAGCCACAGGGCACTGGAGCAGAAGCCTAGGAGAAGAGAAACCAGCTTTGGAGAGATGCCTTTTACCTGGTACAGCAGGTTTGCTTTCAACATAAAATCGAAAGTTGTCCCAAAGACAAAGAATGCGATCTGAAGATTCAGAGCAGCTATGAGAACCAGACTTGGCCATGGCAGAGGTTGGGGAATGATCAGGCAGGACATTTAGAACAACTATCATAGCCAGGTGTGGTGGCGCACGCTTGAATCCCAGCATTTGGGAGGCTGAGACCGGAGAATCCGGGTTCGCGGCCAGCCTCAGCTACCTAGTGAGGCACTCCACAACTTAGTGAGACCTGGTTTCAAAATAAAGAATAAAAAATAGGGCTGGGGGTATAGCTCGGAGGTAGAATGCCCCTGAGTTCAATCCCCAGTACCGCAAAAAAAAAAAAAGAACAACTCTCATCAGTACACTAAGGGCTCTAATGAAAAAAGGGACAGTATACAGGAACAGATGGATAATGTATGCAGACCCCCCTCACGTCACCCCCCAGATCAAAAGGAAATTCTAGAAATGCAAATCATTTCAGCACAATGAAGAATCCCCTGGATAGTCTCCTCACTCATCAGTCAACTGGACTTGACCAAGGAAAGAACCAATGAGATTGAAAAATCTAAGTATTCTTGCTCGTGTCATAAGGGTCTCGGGCAACTGTAGAAGCTACTGGCTTCTGGTGTCTGGCTGTGTCTCACGTTCACCTGTGGAGTGACTGAGAGAAAGGGCAGCTAGCTCTGCCCAGGTAAGCTGGCCTTACCTTAGGCCCAGGAAAGTTCCTGGCCCTGCCGTTGGTGACTTCTTGCCGTCTTGCTTCTGTCCAAAGGAATGGGCTATTGTGGTGCCAATGTAGTTGACAGGACATAGAAAACAGTATTTTCCTGTGGGAAAGAAATGAAGACCTTTGAAAAATCATTCTCAGCCAGGCGTGGTGGTGCATGCTTGTAATCCCAGTACTTAGGAGGCTGAGACCGGAGGATCCATTTTCGAGGTCAGCCTCAGCTACTTAGGCTCTACGCAACTTAGTGAGACCCTGTTTCAAAATAAATAATAAAAAATAGGGCTGGGGGCGAAGCTCGGAGTTAGAATGCCCCTGGGTTCAGTCCTCAGTACTAAAAAAAAAAAACATAAAACAACTCATTCTCTACGATGGAAGTAATTGTATAGTGTGTCCTCTGATCCTACAGGGGTTATAAGTTAGTGTCTAGAGGGAAGAAATATTAACATTTTTTAGGTTCTCAAGTTTAATGATTAAGACTCCTATTCATTGTAAGCAAGATGTCTTATGTTCACCAGGCCATGAAACCTGGTGGAGAAAAGGTGGTGTCCCCCAAACCTGGCCTCTTCTCCCCTGAATCCAGGGGCAGGAGACAGACAGTCTGGGATAGACGCCTGCGGGCAGAGTTTCTGACTTTGACGTGAGTTCCTCCTTTATTTGGAGCCTGATTCAGTGCCTACCTGCTGTTACTGAGGTCAGCACTGGCTCGGTTTAACTAAAAGACACCAGGATTCCCAGGATTATCTCACATTATTAGCTTCCTTCAGTTTGAAACATTCTGAGTCATTTCATGAAAAGTTAAGCATTCCTCCTTTTAACCCTCTCCTGGGATGATAGAATGGATCCAACGTGTCACAAAGCTTCCAAATAAATTCTGTGGGATAAAGAGAAACAAGAAACCAGAGTTTTAAAGAAAGGTGTCCTACCTCTACATTATATATACATATGTATATAAATATACATATGCATACATACATATATAAAATTATAAAACTGTATATATAATTATAAATTTGTATACATGCATGCATTTTTACCTCTTTTTCTAGTACTTTTATTGTAGAAACAAGTAGAAATTCGGAGGTGAATATATACAGTGAGTGAGATATGTAAAGTGAACGTGCTCTTTTCCTAAGCAAACATCGCCATGAAATCTGGAAGTTCAAAAAGTGGAGAGAGGATAGTGAACAGGTATAGAGGTGAAGTAGAACAGCGGAAATAACTTCTGACATTCAACAGCACAGTAAGGTGACGGTGATTGGCGACAATTCATTGAGTATTTTAAAATCGCTAGTTGAGAGGACTTTGAATGTTCCCAGGACAGACATGATAAATGTCTGAGGGACATACCTGTCAACCACCCTGATCTGACCATTACACATTGTGCATGTATTGAAATGCCACACTGAACTTCATAAAAGTGCCTAGTCATTATGTTTTCATTAGGAATAGCAGATTTATAAATAAATTAGTGAGTAAGATAAGGAATATAGAATGTGTAGAGGCCCTTTAAGTCCATTTCCAAATTCCCTTTAGGACCAGTGGAATGATTTTTTTTTTTTTTTCAAAGACAGAATTCATGAAACATCCCAAGTAGTGTGGGCTCACTAATATCCTACTCTTTCCTGCTCTAAACAAATAGGATTGTATACAAGTATGCTCTATCACCCTGAACTTCATCAAGATACATGATTACAATGCACTAATAAAATAAGAAAAAAATAGGATAATGAAAAACTAAGAGTTGTGAATAGTCACTCTGCCCATCCCCCAAGTCCCCTGAAAGTCCCCTGCAAAATGCCTGTACACACGTGGGATCACGGTTCCCACCCAATAGATCACCTGTTTGAAATTCTCTAGCTAGCATTTCATCGTCACTGACTCGAGCAGTCTTTACTCACTTGGTTGTGTGTCCAGCTTCATCCTTCTATGCAAATGTCAATGCACCCCGTCTCTCGGACTTGTACAGTCATCATTGTTCGACAGACGCCAGTGTCTTTCTTTATGGCCCCTGTACAAGGGACCGTGCATGCAAGGTTACCAATGCACGTGGGGTTAGGACCAGAATTCTAAAAATCGCCTCACCTTAACCCTAATCTGTTTGAGTCAGAAAGGAGTGCACGATTAAAATATAATGCAAATGTTTGTGCTGTGGCGGATCGGGGCTGTGTTGTGGATTGGAGTTGGGGACCCAGTCCCGCTGGGGTCCTCGGGGAGCCCAGCACATGTTGGTGCTGGTGCTTGAGAGACAAGGTGATGGAGGGAGAGGAGGCTGCCCACGAAGCCAGGAGTGGAGAGCCAGAGCAGCGAGACCCGTGACGTAGGAAACACGAAGGTTTTATATAGAAATGGGGATTTGAGACGAGTGTGCTTTGACTCTGGAGAGCTTTTGAAGTCCCAGGAAGAGAACAGAGCTCAGCGCTGGCAGAAAATAGAAGACTTTCCATATCTCTGAGAGAGGAATGAAGGTCACCTGGTATCACCCTTGTCAAATTGTAAAGAGAATGATCAAAACCTCAGGCAAGGATTTAAAATATGACTACAAAAGGGGACCGTGTGAAATCATAGAGTGTAAATACCCGTGCATCGGAAACGGAGGGCTCTTTCTCCGCCTTTGATGCGGGATCTCATTGGTGCGTCGATCTGAGTTGGCAGCTGAAAATATCCTCATTAGCGAGCCGCGTCACTGGGCCTGGACCACATTCAAATGTCAGATGTGACACAAGTTGAGAGGCTTGGTACATTTTTCTAAGTGCACCCTGCTCATTTTCTGTACTTATTTATCATTTCATTTCAGGGTGAAGAATCTTGGAAGCCATGCCATCTTTTGCTAATGAAATTAAAAAGCTTATATTATCTTACTGTGTGATTGTGTATCTTTATAAGATTGATAGTCACGAGTTCCCTCAGGGACCCATTCTAGAGTCCTAATATTTTTAGGTGCTCAATTTCACATTGAAAGTGACTATAATGTTTCTCTACCACAGGCTTTGTTAGGTGAGTCCTGTACTTTTCTGGCGCCCCATCTATGATTAAGATTTTAAAGTGTTTATAAAGGTTTCCACATGAAATGTCATTTTGATAGAAATATCTATACTCAGCCAGAAGATACTTTGCAGTAGTATTTAAAAATGGCCTATTGGTTGTAATTTGCTACCTAACCTTTCTCAATCTGTGTTTGTACCCCCGAGGTTTTTAAGTGGCTACTTGTTTTACTGTGGCTTGGGAGGTCTGTCTGTCCAGAATAGTGAGAAGTATCCCATGGCTAGTTCTGGGATGGGAATGTTTTATTTATATCAACACTATTCCCTGCATTTGTCCCATATAGCTACTCAGCAATCAAAGTGTGGCAGGTGCCACTGGGAACTTGAACTCTTAACTTCACATAATGTTGATTAAATGCTTCAAAAATATGCAGTAGTGGCTACTGTCTTGGACACCTGCAGGTAGACTATCATGGTGTGTCTGTGACTTTTGCCACTGCTGGCCCTGCCTGCCTAAACCCATGGCGATGGTGTTTCTTTACTCTTCCCAAATTAGGATTATGTGTTCCTTTAAATGAGATTACAGTGGCTAAGAGATCATGTCTTTGGCTAGCACCTTGTTTTAACCAAAGGCATGACAGAATTAGTTTTAGAGCCAGGCATGATGGCTCACGCCAACAATCCCAATACTTGGGAGGCTAAGACAGGAGGGTCGCAGGTTTGAAACTAGCCTCAGCAACTGAGTGAGACTTTCAGCAACCTAGGAAGATCCTGTTTCAAAACTAAAAATAAAATGGAGCTATGGGTATAGCTTGGAGCTAGAATGCCTCTGGGTTCAATCCCCAGTACCAAAAAAAAAAAGAGTAAATTTTAGTCATCAAATGTCCAAAGGTTAGTAGTTGTCATCATTAGAAAAGCAAAGAGCATGAAGAATAGTGTGAGATGGTTTCGCAACTTATGTGAATTTATGGTTCTAATCCAAAGAGCTGGTGCCATTTACTCTTATTTGATACACATTGAAGAACTTTGAATTCATAATGTGCATGTGACGCCTTTTGTGGAACAGGTTTAGTAAAACAGCATGTCGCTTGATTTTTCAGAATTTCTACAAAGAAATTGAAAGAGAAGAAATGTATATAAGGTACGTCTGCACCACGCCTGGCGTGCCTTGTGCACGCTGGCTGGCATTGCTCTTTGTCAAATCCATGTTCAGAAATGTTTTGTAACCTCGAGAGTTTATTTTGTAGACTATCATGCTGCCTCTGCGATTGAGTCTGGTGGAGCTCCCAGTTAGATGTATTCTTGGTCCTTTTCCACCCTGTCATACCAAGCAGGACTGGCAGCGAGTGGGAGACGGACAGGGGATTTAGCCAACTCCGAGACAAAACCATAAGTGACTATTTCACAAGGGTTTTGTGACCAACTCATATGGCCCCTTTGAAAAAAGGTAACGCCACACAATTTAATGCTTCATAGGAAGCCATCTGATCAATTGAGAAATCTAGTTGTAAATTTACCAGAAGTAGACAATATTATAATTTTTCAGTCCACTCTTACTTAACTGACAGCATAGCCCATATTTCTACATCTTTCTCCTGTGAAAGAAGAATGTTTTGCCTTGTCTTCTGGATTCTGCTCCTTCATTTATCTTCTCATCTAGAATAATGCAGGGCCCAGAGAGCAGTTCAGTGGTAGAGAGCTCGCCTAGCAAGCACAAGGCACTTGGTTTTATCCTCAGCATTGCAAGAGAGAGAGAGAGAGAAGAGAGAGAGAGAGAGAGAGAGAGAGAGAGAGAGAGAGAGAGAGAGAGAGAGAATGCTTACCTACAATGATATCCTGGGATTAAGCCTCCTTCTTTCTTGGTCACTTTTAGGATCCCTTGTCAAGTAATTAGCAAGATCACCACTTTGAAGAATAAAATAAACATGCGATCTATATGGTGTTAGTGTTTAGTGGTGTATTTATTACACTGAATGTGATTGTCTGTTCTTTTTACTTCTTTTTAAATGCCATATGAGTATAATAAACGTGAGAAAACAATGTCAGGCTCTTTTATTCAAAATGTGGCTTGCTTTATATTAAAAAGCAACCTTTATTTCTCTACAGCAGAGAAATTCTTTGAGCACATGCACTGTGATTATTGGAGCTCTCTATTCTTGTAGATTTGGATTCCTATGGACTTTTTTTGTGTGTGTGCATTTGGATTCAGTAAAAATGTAGGCAATGGCAATCAAGATTGGGGAATCTTATTTCCAATGTTTGAGGAAAAAATCTGGAAGAGATGAAAGAAATCTTGAAGTAAAACCCTACTTTGTATATCATCTTCATTTTTTGTATTTAAAAGAAGATTTAAAATTTAAAATATGAGCCGGACGTGGTGACACAAGCCTGTAATCCTAGTACTTGGGAGGCTAAGACAGGAGGTTCACAGGTTCAAAGTCAGCCTCAGCAACTTCATGAGGCTCTCAACAACTTAGCAATATCCTGTTTTCAAATATAATAGGATTGGGGGTATAGCCCAGAGGTAAAACAACCCTGGGTTCTACCCTCAGTACCACAAAAAAAGTATGTAGATATATGTATATTTATGTATGTGTGTGTATATATACATTTTAAATTTTATTATAGATATACATAAAAATGTAAATATATAATTGTATTTATATATTCCTGTTGGGATTTTTTTTGTGGTTTTTTAAATTAGAAGCTTTCAAGAAAAGTTTTCAATGACTTATGAACATTGTAAAAAAGAAAGCAAAGATATGGGTTACTGTTGAATGTTGAATTTAGCTCCTGCAATCCTCAACACAAATTGTTTTGTGACATTTTAAGAATGTACCTGTATTTCATCCCCTCAGGTATTTGTACAAGCTCTGCGACCTGCACAAAGAGTGTGATAACTATACTGAAGCAGCGTACACCTTGCTTCTTCATGCAAAGCTTCTTAAGGTAATAAAAAGTTACCGTGCACTGTGCTTATAAATTCTAAGGTTATTCTAAATGGTAGTTTTCTATGACAATTTTTAGTAAACGCTGAAGATTTTGTGAATATTGACTAAGTGCAGTGACATAAACAAAAATATATAGGCGGTGCCTCAGTGTCAGCTTCGGCCCTACTGAATCTAACAAGATGTCAAATGTTTAAAACTCCTATCACTAGTTTGTGCCGTGGCACCAAGGCAGAGACTCTACACTGCTTACTGGACTCAGTTGTGGTGTAGAAAAACATCAATCAGAAGAACGAGTCCTGGTTCAGCAGCTAAGAGAGAAGATGCACCAGACCCATAATTATCCTTGCAAGGAGTGTAATTTTTAGTAAACTCTGAAGATTTTGTGAATATTGACTAAGTGCAGTGACATAAAAATATATAGGAGGTGCCTCAGTGTCAGCTTTGGCCCTACTGAATCTAACAAGATGTCAAATGTTGCATTTGACCAGATCATGGCATTTCTGTGAAACAGGGCATGCGGAGACCTCCTTTTTAGTGTCTCTGCCTGATTTTCTCTAAAGAGTGTTACTCATGAGCATGTGCTGACAGCTCCCAACTCTCACTGGTTCTTTTATTACACAGCTGTAGACATTGGGTGTTGTTGTTGTTTGTAGTGACATATTCAAGTTCTCTTCCATATCCAATGCCTAATTTCTGTTAACAATAAAGAGTAGAACCTCAGTGAGTAAATAGAATGGGTAGGTGGGCAGATATACAGGTAGATGGATAGATGGTGGGTGAATGGGTGGGATGGATGGATGGATGGATGGGTGGATGGATGGATGGGAGAATGAGTTGATGGATGGATGGAGGGGTAGGTGGATAATGAATTGGGGATAGATGCATGGGTAGATGAATTGGTGGAAAGAGGGGGAAACTGCTATATAACCTCTAGTTTTATATTTTAGCAAGCCTTTAGATTCCCTTTCTTATGCTATCCGAATAAAACTTAGACAATTCTGAACTGGATAAACAAGCACACTTACAACATTAGAATTTCATGGTGACTGCACACAGAGACCACTTACTCAAGGAATCTTGTTCCCAAATCTTGACCCTCCCAAACACCAAAAATGGAATGAGAGAAAAACCAGAGAATTACATCAAAACAGGCATAAAGTGAGGCCTGTTGGGTCCCAGGAGTGGAGGAGAGTGGTGGGGAATGAAGCTCCAGTAAGACTCCTCCAGCCTTTGTACTGATCCTGAATCCCCAACAGCTTCCATGACTTGAATACACCCAGTGTAGAAATTACCTCTTCCTGAGAACAAAAGGGCCAAAGACAACCAAAAAAACCTGAAGTGTGTGCTCACCCTGGTGCCTCCTCGCCGGTCCTCTGAAGCCAGCTGCCTGAGGAGCCCTTCAGCCTCATGACTGTCTAAGCTCCTCTAGTTACATCCTTTATGAAGACAGAGATTTCAGGGGGTGCACCCGCTGACAGCCACTGCGCCAAATTCCAGTGGCCTTCGTTCATTAGAAGCCCAAATTTCTCTAAAGAGGTATTTTGCAAATGTCAAGGTCTTTTTTTTTAATATACCAGGTAAATTAAAATAGGGTTGGCCATCTGCTTACTCCTTCTCAAGCACAGAACATAAACTTTTATATGCATGTGTGAATGTAGAACATATATGTGCGTCCACATCATGGGCTTCATTGTTGGATTTATTGAGTACAGATGGTTCGGCCACCATTTGTATGATGGCTCATTTCACAATCCAAATCAAGAGGCCTAATTGCACGATCTTTCCTACTGGGTTCTGAATTTTCCAGTTGAATGGTGAACGTCACATTATATTTTACATTATTGCATCTTGGAATTTTTCCTAAATACATTTTGATATCACCATAAATCTGAATTCGTGCTGGTTAATCAATTCACTAAACACCATGATTTGTATGGTTATGAAAATTCTTCTGGAATATGACAAATACGTTTTTGTTTGTTAACTAAAAATCCTTAGATAGAAGCTGTTTGGGGGAATAAGGATATTTTTGGTCAGAAACAAGAGTAATAAGAACATTACTTTTTGTCTTAGAAATCAAGTTATTTCACCACCTTTTTCAGTGGAAGGTATAGAGGGCTTTTGCTTCCCTGTTCAATATGTTTTCTTTTTTTTTTTAACAAAATGATCCTAAAATCCCAAGTCAAAACTTGGATGCTAGGAAGCTCTTCCAGCAACCTACAGTTCTGCTTTCCAGAACCTGCTGTCTGAATCTATCTACATTTCTGCCTTGTTCTTGCCTTTCATTGCTCTTGGATCCTCTGGATGGACTTCTGCCCTCTCCCTCCCAGACCTGAGCAGCCTGATGACAGTAGCCAGGCTGTGTCTCCTAGAATAGGGGCTCACACGTGTGCACCGACTGCGGAGCCGGCCTGGCACTGCGGCCATAGTGTGCAATGATATCGCAGGACACGCACTACCCTGGTGCCGCTCATGCTTCGCTTTTCCCCCAGTGGTCGGAGGACGTGTGTGCGGCCCACCTCACTCAGCGGGACGGGTACCAGGCGACAACCCAGGGGCAGCTGAAAGAGCAGCTCTACCAAGAAATCATCCACTACTTCGACAAAGGCAAGGTAAAGAAATGCGGTTTTCCTCCTTTTCCTTTTTACCTGCGCCTCCCTCCAGCTCTGTAAACACACTTTTTAACACATGATGTTTGCAGAGCCAGAAATTTGTTACAAATGTGTACTGAAATGTTTTATGCATGTTCCTCCAGCTTGTACTTACAAGTAGAATTTTTTTTTTTAAGTCAATAGCCTTGTTTCTATGCTGTGCAGATAGAAAAGACTGAACACACATACATATTTTCCTAGCTCTTGCCGGGGGAACCAAGTCTGGGACAGAGGTTTAACATGTCTCTGTGCTCTCAGAGCCAGGGTGTTCCTTTGACCTCTTGCAGTATCCTATTGTCACTGAAAAATTAATCCCGTGGCAGGACAGGCATTACTCTACCTTGGCAGCTTCTAGATTAATTGATTAAACGAAATTATATACTCAGCTGACTTCTACTCAAAGGAAGGCTGCCATGTTTGTAATCAGCCCGTCTTCTTGTGTCTCGTCGCTGTGGTTCTTGTGATTCCAAAGTGCATTCCCTGGGAAAAGAAGCAGCTTGGGCTTTGGAAGTTTGTTTTTGTTTTTAGTTTTTTAGTTTTGTTTTTGTTTTTGTTTTGTTTTGCTTTTGTACTGGGGATTGAACCCAGAGGCATTCTACCTCCAAGCCACACTCTCAGCCTGATTTTATTCCTTATTTAGAAATAGTTGCACTAGGTTGCTGAGAGCCTTGCTAAGTTGCTGAGGCTGGCTTTGAACTTGTGATCCTCCTGTCTTAGCCTCCCAAGTACTGGGATTACAAGCATGTGCCACCATGCCTGGCTTTTGGAAGTTCTTAAATTCTGTCCCCAACTTAGTGAGGCCCTCTGCAACTTAGTGAGACCCTGTTTCAAAATTCAGAGGTAGACTGTCCCTGGCTTCAAGACTAGAACACTAGTCACTGGGTTAGGGCCATCCTCTTCCAAAACAACTGAATTTTAACCTGATTACACCCAGACAGGTTGTTTTCAGATAAGGTGGTGTCCTAAATACCAGGGCTTGGACTCCACGCATCTCCTCAAGGGCATGTTCCTGCCCCCAGAATCCCCTGTACCAGGAAGAATGGTGGCTGCCTCTTCTGAGCTGTTCACACAAATCGAACTCTGTCAGAAACGAGGCCTGTTCAGCATTCCTCTTACATCTGTACCCTACTGTCCTTAACACAGGAGAAGAGTCCACAATCTTCTCAACAGCTGGGGGCCTAGGCGGAGGCCAGTGGGAAGGACCCCACCCCACAGTGCAGTCCTGCAGCGCAGCAGAACATAGTTCTGCATAGAAGGAAGAAGATCTCCATTAGGGCCAGTTAGCACAATTCTATTAGCTTAGCCAGGGAGAAGGGTTAGCAGGTGCCATGAAGGGTGCAGAAGCCACAGGCAGAGACCCTGGGGAAGCCAGGAAGCGCCTGGCCTGAGTCCTCAGGGCTGAGGAACACGTCATTTGCAGATGGCCGAGAGGCAGCTCAGCCCACCACGAGCCTTGGCCTGCAGTTTCCCCAGCCTCACCTTACCATTCTACTCTCCCCTGATCTGTGTTCTAGCCGCACAGCCCTTAGGTCCTGAATCGCACCCGCCCCAGCTGCAGGCTTCGACTGCTCAGCCCTTGACTCATTTCTCAGTCTCAGCCAGAGTGCCATCCCTTCTCCAGCCCTCAGACATCCTCTGCCCTTCTTTTTCTTTGTTTTGTTTTTTTTCCTATTTTTATCTTATTTTTATATTTTTAATACTTTTCTTGGTGCACTGTGATTATACATCATAGTGAGGCTCAAAGTGTCACAAACATACCTGCACACAGCACATGGCGAGTTCCCCTGCGGACCCACCCGCTCACCCCCGCACACACTTTGGTGACTTTGGCCGCGGAACCCTCTTACACGGGCATTGCGTTATTGGAACTGCCTTTCTTGAGAGCGCTCGCTACAATTTGCAGTGAGAGGCTTGCAGGTGTGCTTCTTCAGTGGCTCCCCAAAGAGGCCGTGAGCTCTAGGAAGATAGAGATGTTTTATTCCCCCAGCATACCTAATGCTCAGAACAGTTCCTGACACACAGCGCATGCTCACGACTGAAGAAACCAAGGAACCCGCAGCCTTTGAAAGAGCTTCCTGAAAACAAAAAGTGCTCATTTACAGCAGGCTGGTTGCTTTTCAGTAAGCAGTAAATTGAAGAAAAAAGTTTTTATTTAGCAAAGATAGCCTAATCTCTGTCCCTATGCACCAAGTGCTCATAATATATATATATATTGCATATATATATATATATATATATATATATATATATATATGCAGCTGGCACGGCAAAATGAATGTGTTTGGTTCAGAAGAGTGGTTTCCACCTGGGATCTGCAGAGACATTTGTGGTTGTCACGACTGGGGAGTGAGGCCCCCTGGGACCTCATGGGAAAGGCCATGCTTCAAGGAAGCACCCCACGATCTGCAGAGAGTCCAGTGCCGAGGCTGAAAGGGCCTGGCTTAGAGAAAATTAACCCAAGGGACAAAAGAGTAGAGGCCAAAAGGAAAGCTGGCTGAGGGGCTGCGCGCACATCCCTGGTGTTTGGATGGAGACCGTGTTGGTAATGCCCAGTGCACCTGGGAGAACAAGAATAACCCAGGCATGTTGAGCAAACTGAAAGGGGAGGCCAGAGGCCATACTCACAGGTGAAGGTCTTGCTGGATGCTTGCCCACAGCTTCTACTGTCATTCGAAGCAGAAAGTTTGCTTTGGGTACTGCTGCAAACACGCAGAGTCCTCGAGGTAATGGTTAATGGGTAAACTGCAGAACAGCTGCAGAAAGTTCTTGAGATAAAGGTTAACAATTAAGCCGCTGAGGATGTACAGAAGATTCTTGAGAGGACGGTTACCAAGTGGGTAGGAAAGACAGGAGCATTTACCTTGGAGGTAAACAGGCTGCTTCCAGCGGATTCGGCAGTCCAGTCATGACTTTCCACCACCCTTAGACCTTCCCAAGGCAAACGTTAACCTGCCTCTGGCGGTCACCTTCTCCACCAGTCAGAAAGACGACCCAGGGACGTGAGCCCTTGGTGGACCTTGAGGGAGAGGGAGCTGTGGAGGCTTGGGTCTCCCCGGCAGCTGTTGGAGGTGCGGTGATAGAGCAACAAGACTGAAAAGCCATTTCTGAGTATCTGTGACATTTCTACAAGAGTGTTCAAAAGGCGCCAAGTCCGCTTATCCCTCTAGAACTGAAGTGAGCCAGAGAACAGGTGCCAGGGAGAATCTGATAAAATGAAATGTGAAGTACCTGGGTGATTAGCTGTGAGGCAAGAGGTTCGTTTTAGCATCAGTGCGCATTAAACTTTCTGGGGAAAATAGCGGTAGGAAGTAATTATCTTCTGTGCCAGCCTGATGGGCTGAAATATGCTGGAGTTTTGACCCCCAAATCTCCAGGGCTCCGAACAACACGGCTGTGTTTTTCTCCTGCTCCACGCCCACCCTTCTTTCTTCTAGCCCAGGTGAGCACGGGTTCTGCCGTATGGACGCAGCCAAGGAAGGGACAGTAAGGGGCCGCTGGCCCTTTCCCCTCTCTGTCCCCAAACAACACTGGGGTTTCTGCTCATCATCTCCTGAAGCAGCTCACATGGCCACACCAGGGGCGGGGTGTGACCAAAGGCAGCTGGACAGGAGCAGCATCTACAAGGACCACAGCTTTTTTTTTTTTTTTTTTCTTTGCGGTACTGGGTATTGAACTCAGGGGCATTCTACCTCCGAGCTATACCCCCAGCCCTATTTTTTTTTTTTTATTCTTTATTTTGAAACCGAGTCTCACTAAGTTGCAGAGTGCCTCACTAGGTAGCTGAGGCTGGCCGCGAACCCGGATCCTCCGGTCTCAGCCTCCCAAATGCTGGGATTACAAGCGTGCGCCACCATGCCCGACTAGGACCACAGCTTTTGATTAGACTGATGGGGCAGGGTTCCTGAACAAGAGTGCTCGAGGCAGGTGGAAAAGTTAACCTAGAAATTACCTAAGCGTGCGCATATTCTAAGAGGGAGAATGCTCAGCACAGTCCCCCAAATAGTGTGGCTACTCACAACTAGAGATGAGGGAATACAGTGGTTCTCGAATGTTCGGTGTTGGGCCTTTATCCTGGCCTCTCCTTCGTTGAGTTTCTTTCTTCCACTTCAGGGACTTGGTAGGCAGGAGGATCAAGGCAGGAGCATCTTGGAGAGAAGGGGCTCCTGTGTCCTGTGCTGGGAAGGCTCAAGTCCTACCAGATGGGGCTAGGGAAGGTAGGGCCCATAGTAGAAAACCAAGGTTTGACACTGCGTGATTTAGAATCACTTTCACTTAGGAAAACATGACAGGTGTCCCTGCTGGGTTTGGGCGCATGCAGTAACTTGAGAAAGCACATTCTCCACTGCTCTCCCGAAGTCAGTAGAATAACACAAATGGCTAAGGCCGTTGGGGACAATTCCACACTCCATCCCTGGACTGCAACGACCTTGGCGGGAAGGTATTTCACGATGGCTCCCCAGTGATGGTTGGCAGGTGATATATCCAGAGGAAGCTTGAAGGAGAACTTTGGTTAGTGTGGGGCCCTTAAAACAGTTAGGCACCCCCCAAAAAGCCAGATTTCAAGCAATGGGGAGGGTGAGGCTCTACCCGGTACCATCCAGAACTGGGCCTCAGGCCACATGCAGGCGGTAGTAGGTCTCATCCACGCTGAGACCGCCCTCTGAGTGCAGTACACACTGTATTTCTAGGATTTCGTGCAAAAAAATGAACGTTCGCACGGGCTGATTTGTGTCTTTCCAAAATTCATGTGTTGAAGCTCTAGCCTTCCATGTCCCTAAGAATGGAGCTGAACTTGGAGATAGGGTCTCTTAAGAGGTAATAAAGGTACTATACGGATGAGTCCTAACCCGTCTCAGTGGTATCCTCATAAGAAGTAGATTAGGCCACAGATACACACACAGGGAAGACCAGGTAAAGACACAGTGCACGTCACAGAGAGAGCCCTCAGAAGGATGCAGCCCAGGCAGTGCCGTGATCTGCTCTGGCCCCCAGGACAGTGAGGAAGTAAGCTTCAGCTGTTCAAGGCATCCTAATAGAGGGTCAGGACATTGTTACAGCAGCCCTGGCAAACTAATACGGATGTCCAATATCTCTGTGGTATTTTCTTATTGAATACATGTTGAAATGACAATATTTTAGCTGTAGTAAGTATTACTAAGCTTAATTTCACTCTTTTTAATGTAGCAACTCAAACATTGAAAAGCTCATATGTGGCCCACGTTGGGTTTCTAGTGGGCATTGCCGCGCTGAGCCAGGACTCTGCTCCCATTAAGCACAGAGTGTCCTATGTAACTAGCACGTCCATGCATGCCCTGGTGGGAAATGGAAGCTTACCACTTCTCCCTCGAGGTCATCAGAGGCAGCCAGAGTCATGTGCGCTATTGGTCTGTATTCCTCACACTCAGTGAATACATGAAAAGCTGAAATATATCTATATATCTATAGATATAGATATAGATATAGATATAGATATAGATATATAGATATTGATATAGAGAGAGATAGATAGATAAAAGAATTAGGAAATGAAGACCAAAGTCAGGGGAGAAGAGAATTCATGTCAGAAGGACAAGCGAAGCCTAACACGCACCAAAATAAGAGTGTGTGTGTGTGTGTGTGTGTGTGTGTGTGTGTGTGTGTGTGTGTGTAATCCAATGCCATCAATTCATTTTTCAATAACTGTCAGGAATAGTTTCTTGATTAGCGTTGGGGAATTTGGAGGGATACATGAGCTGGGGGCTCTTTATGGCCCTGAAGTCACCAAAGGGTAGAGAAGGAAGGAGAGGCAGAAACAGAGGCAGCTGGGAAGACAAACTAAGAATCCGAAGAAGCAACACCTTTTCATTGAAGCAGGTGGACTTTTCTGGTACTTAACCTGTTTTGTTATTAAGACTTAGAACTATGCCCCTCCTTGGTACTGTGTTCCTTTGTGATTTGACCAGAGCCCATTACAATTTAATCGTTCATTTCTTGTTGCCTGGAAGGGTGTCATGTCTTTCCTGGTGATGTGTTTCCCCACGTGCCTTAGGAGTGAAGCTCCCCAAACCATCGGTCTCACTCTAAGACCCAACTGTCTCTGCCCAGATTCTGCCTGGGCAGTGCTGAATAGTGTGGGTCTCTGGGCAGAAGTCCTGCTGCTGGATCCAGCTCATCCTGCATTTGCTCATGAGCTCACATTCTGAGAAGCCATATTTAACCCCCACTCTGGGGGCTCCAGAGTTTCCCTGACATTCTGCTTCCTGGGCTACCAGTCCAGTTTCTAATTAATTAGTCTTGGGATCACAGTTTAAATGTCTTCAAAGCTGCCCAAAGCTCAGGGGCTCCCCCTTCCTTTACAAGCAGAACCAGGTCTCTCCTTTGCCTGGCTGGGGAGCCCCTACCGTGGGGATCAGAACTCCCTCTCCACCCTCTCTCTGACTCCACCCCCTCACATCTTCTCAGGATTCCCTTCTGCATAGAATGGTTCCTTCTTGCTTGGTGTCTCGGGCCAGCAGACCCCCATCACTGTATATTTTCATGCCTTCTCCTCCTTGGAGCCTGTCTGGCGCCGCCGCCCAGCGCTGAGAACCCCCGAGCATCAGGTGGCTTCTTCCCAGTGTTCTTTGTACCCTGTTTCCACCTCGCCCTTGCCCTGAAACTATTTCAACACATCACATCCCCCTGCCATATGTGGCTCAAAAGCTCTCACGACCCCCTAGTTCCTGGAAATCTTGTTCAAATGCAGGTGCTGACCCAGGAGGTCTGGGGACTCAAGGTTCTCTCTCTGAGTCACAGGCCTTGCTGTCTTGAGCTGCTACTGGAAGGCAGAGACAGGAGCCGTGTCCCTCACTTCTGTAGGTCCCTGGGAGGGAGCCCCAAGCTGCACAGAGCCTGGGCGTTCAGTCCCTTTCTGGATTAACTTTTGTTGGGTGCCACATTGCCTGCAAAGGTTGCAGAAGGACAAAGGCAAATTCTTGCAAGAGCAGGGCTGGCCTCTCCTGTCTAGAATCCTGTGTGTCTGGTAAGAATAATCATCTGCAGTCAGAATGATTACAGCAGTTTATTGAGCGAGTGAGCAGGCAGACAGGCATGCAGGGAGGGCCGCGCCTTCGAAGAGATTCACTGATGTAGCTGATGGCCGGGCCTCCACCAGGCTCACGTCTGAGCGTGTGCCCGCAGGACCTGGAGCATTTAAATCACAAACACTGCCTTGGTTTGATTTTACACTTGGTAGATTTTAAGGAAATAAACGGCAGTTGTGATTTTTAAAAGTGCGTTAGGGTTAGGGGGACTGAATGCCGCAGTTGAACTTGAGGACCAGCGAGTAACGGGGTCCAGGAGACTCAGAAATGGAAGCTGAAGCTTCCCTCAGCTCAGCAAAACTGTGACTCGGCCAGGTGCAGTGGCGCATGCCTGTAATCCCAGTACTTGGGAAGCTGAGATGGGGGATAACAGGTTTGAGGCCAGCCTCAGCAACTTAGCTTAGCAAGACCCTCCGTAATCTAGTGAGACCTTGTTTCAAAAAAAAAAAAAAAAAAAAAGAAAGGGGTTGGGGGTATGGCTCAGAGATAGAATGCCCCTGGGTTCAATCCTTAGTACAAAAGCAAAACAGAAAATGGACTCAGCTGAGGCCCCATTGTGGCCCATTTCCTCCTGTAATTAAGGAAGTCTTCATTATATACTTGCTGTGTTGAAGTGATATACATCCCTGAGCTAATTCACTGCTCGAAATTTATACGGCTATCCAGGGGAGATAGAGGAGGCAGGATCCAAGGCAGACGTGACCCCTAATGGTGCTGAGCTGGCCTGGCAAGGAGCAGGGTCCCACGCCCCGGCCCCACGGGTGACACCTCCGTGCATGCACGGAAGAGGTGAGGCAGACAGGAGACGGGGGTCGGATTATATGAGCAGTTTCTCTACCTTTGTGTCTTAAGACCAGTAAAGCTGAATGGCTTTTCTGCTTCTTCATATTGGACGCTGTCACCATTGAATTATATTCTCTTATCTTTCTGCATTTTTTTTCCCCCCACAGGAAACCATTCTTCCATTTTCTTTTGCTTTTCTGCCCATGTAAAAAGTTTTACATGTCTTTCAGCCTGGCTCCTGGTCCCTTAATCTTTTTCCTTTCTCTCCACAAGACGTCATTTCCATCTGCTCCCGTTTCATTCTTTAGCGTTTCTTCCTTCCTGGTCTAATCATTACTCCTTGCTTCTTTGCCATCCCATTTTTACCACCCGTTTCGAGCTCCCCGCCCCCTCAAAGCCTTGTGTTCAGTTTTATCAGGGACGGACGAGTGTTCTTTTTGGAAGGCACTCTGAATTGTCTGTCTTATTGTGTTTGGTTGAGGCCTAGTAATTTTCAATAAAGCCCTTAATCCAAGTACTTCACTGAAAATTACCAGGCTGCTCTATGGAGGATGAGATTCAGAAATAGCAGCTTCACTCTGGGGAGAATGTCCAAGCTTAGGAGTCAGGACCTGCCCTCCTAAACCAGCCCTGAAACCAAGAACCAGCCTGACAGCGTCAACAGAGGTGACACACACTCGATGAAGCCCCACCACTATTTTCAACCAGAGCTCTGTTTTCTTTTCCCTTAAAATAACCTCCCTTTGACAAAGTTCACACTTAGCCTTTGCACCAAAGTCGAAAAAAATGATGCGTTTTTGCATCATCTTGCAAACTAAAAATAGGGGTCTGGGAATGAGTTTCAGCTCTTGGTGAAATGGTTGCATTTCTTTTCTAAGTATTTGGGGCAAAATTTTCACATCCTCCGAGTTCCTCTTTAAAGACGCAGTAGTGAAGATGGATTGTAGGTCAGCATAATGAAAATGAAACCCTCTTTTATGGTGGCCAAGAATCTTTTCAATTAGCCAGAATTTGCCCTGAATATTCAGAGTATATGTTCATTATGATTTGCTCCTATTTAAAAAAAATTTTTTTTTCTTGTTGTTGCTGTTGCTGTTTTATCAAAGCTTGAGGAAATCAATTTTTAGAGTCAGGGATGATGCTGTCCTCCACCCTCCATTGGATCCGGACAAACTTCTCCACTGACGAGCCTGCCGTGTGCTAGGTGGGCCCAGCACCGTGCAGTGCAGAGATGGATGCCTCGAGCACCGGAGCCCAATGTCAGGGCTCTTGTCCAAGCAGTTAACTAATAAAACCCATCTTGGGCTGTCACACAGGTGGGCTACAGGTCTACCTGCATCCTAGGTATAGGAATGGTCTCCTCTTCTGTGCCGCTGGAGAAGAGGTATTGACATTTAACCTGGTTCTCGAAGAGTAAGCTCACATTTGCCCATGGATGGCGTGGAGAGCATGGATTCCAAAGAGGAAGAGTAGCAGATAGGGCCTGGGCTTCTGGAGGACAGCCTGCTTTCCTGGGGATGTAGGAGTATCCTGGGAGGTAAGATGTAGAGGAGTCTCTTAGTGTGTTTGGGTTGCTATGAGAAAATTCCATAGACTGAGTAGCTTGTCAACAACGGAAATCCATTTCTAGACATTAGGAATTTCAAGACCAAGCCTTCAGTAGAGCTGATGTCTAGTGAGATCTCACCTCCTGGTTTGAAGACATCACCTTCCACATGTCTGCATGTGGTGAAAGAGGCAAGGGGTCTTGCTCAGGCTTCCTTCCTGCTGCGTACTGATTGTACGAAGAGGGCCTACCACTCAGGACCTAGTCACCCCCCCAATATCCCACTTCCTAACACCATCATGTTGGGGATGAAGATTTCAACGTAAACATTTCAAGTAGGACCATCGTGAGGACTTTGGAGCCAGCCTCTTAAAGGTCTTCTGTGTCTTCTGAAGATTTAACTTACTTCAAACAAGGTTTGGCTTATAAACAGCCAGTAGTGAAGATTTTATGAAAACAGGGAATGACTTCGTTTCCCTCTCTTCAAGGGGGTAATTCTAGCAATACAGTGGCAGAAGATATCAAGATGAGAGAAGGAGGCCCAGAAACCAGGCAGGAGTTAGAGGGTGAGCTTGACCAGGTACCCCACTCTGACATGCAGAGACCCCGACAAAGTCAGGGACAAAAGGAAAGGGGTATGGGAATGGTAAGACTTGATGTTAGCTGATAGCACAGTATCTCTTAAGTAGGGATGATGGCAGGAGGGACTGGTGCTCCCAGCATGCCTGAAGTCAACGGTGCTTGGTAGGAAGAGGGTGCAGGGGCAGATTTCTCAACTCGCTGCACAGAGCAGAGCAGAGGCTCAACACCAGCAAGGCCACAGTTGAGTATCTAACAGCTACATACAAGGTATTTAAAGATCAGAGAGAGAGAGGGAAATAAGCAAGGAAGCACCTGCAGAATGAAATAGAGAGTCCTAGGACAAGTCTCTGCAAAAGATGTCCAAGAGACATCTCCTTGGACACATTGTAGTGGGTTGAATGGTGACCCCCAAAACAGGAGATTGTCCTGAATTACTTGGGATGGGGGTGCCTTAAATCCAATGGCAGTGCCCTTACAAGAGACAGAAGGGGAGAAGGCACAAGGAATAGGTGAAGTCAGAGGGATGCAACCATACGCCACAGAGCACCTGGAGCCACCAGCAGCTGGAAGAAGCGGAGGGGGTTCTTTTCTAGAACCTTCCACAGGAGCATGGCCCTGCTGACACCTCGATCTCAGAAGTGAAAGAGCGTCAGTCTCTGGGTTTCAGCCACCCAGTTTGGGGCCATTAGTGCAGCAACCCAAGCAAACTGACACACGTATCCACAAACTCTGGGGGAGCAAGGTACAGGTGAGAGGCCTCAGAGGTGGAAGCATGGGAAGAACACAGCAGGCAGAGGTGACCGGTGGCGACATTCCTGTCACCAAGGGAAGGGCTGAGCGAGGGACAAGGCCAGCAGGAGATGGTGACACTTCCTAAAGGCTTACTGACCCAGCCCACTTCTCAGCTCCTGCCGGCCACCTTCCCCAGGTTGCTAGCCCTGGCTTATGCTCACCTGGGGAGAGGATGCCATGCTTTCTGTAAGATCAGACAGCTGTGACAAGCAGATCTCAGAGAAAACGCATCATTGCTGGCACTGTGAGGGGTGAGCTGGACTTTGTCTCAGAAATGCCTGGAAAAAGTCAACCCTCTACTCTAATTGAAGCTGAGACCCCAGAAGGACCAAAGATGGGGATTGACTCTAGGAAGAGGTAAGGCCCTGGGACATGTTGGGAGTCTCTACTGTGTTAAGGAGCCAGGCTGGCTGAGCCCTTCTCAGCTGGCCAGAGCCTTGGAATCACCATGGCCCTCGTCCCGACACTCCTGGGACCTGGGGACTAGAAGGATGTCCGCTCTTAGCACTCATTGACCCAGAGCTGACTGAACAAGGCTTCCTGCTGTCCTGGTCCCCGCGGCCCCGCTGGTGCTGAGGGACTTCCAGGAGAGCTCAGGATTCTTCCACACCATTGATTTCCATTCAAGGAAATGTCAGAAGCTCATGTAGGACTTTGGAAATTCAGAGACTAATTGAATATGACTCTTTCCCCAGTAACTGCCAGGAAAAACAGGTGAATTATAGAAGAATGACTGAAATTCAAGTTTGCCAGATAACAGCCTCCCGGGAGGGTCACTCACAGCTAGTTTGCAAACTACAGCAGAGTGACGAGTCAGTGGTAAGGGGCCATGTCTTGACTGGCGTCTGTCCTTCCATCGCTGCTGCTCCCTGGTCCGGTGAGACCAGTGACAACCTGCTACTAGTTGGTCGATCAAGAGCCTCATAGCTGTCTATAAGAAATCAGTGCCTGGTGTCTTCTTTGTCACTCCATCTTGGGACTGAGGAAGGAGTTTCATCAGAAAACAACATTTTCTATTCATGAAATTTGCCGACATGGAGGGTCCTGAAAGCAGGAAGTTCAAAAAGATGGGAAAGACAAGCGTCTCTGGGAAATGAAACCAATCGTCAACGGGTCCAAAGCAGGGAGGGAGGGCGAGCTTCACAGCCGGGAGCTCACATTTTCCAACATGCCATAAACTGGATCAAGGACTTTGGATCAGAAAATGAAGTTGTCTGCTGACCTGGGCTTTTTTCATTCAGAGCTTTTTTTCATTCAGAGCTGTTTGAACCCCCTGAGCTTCTAACTCCTCTAAAGAAGGAGCCACGCCAGGCATTCTTTCAAAGGTTAAAGCGATTCTTTTCACTGAGATAATCTAAATCTAGATCATATTGAATCTGTTTTCTCTCTGGCACCTAAATATTTTCCAAGGTATTCACACTGGAAATATGAGCTAACCCACACTCTCTTTCAAGCCCTGTCCAATTAAAAGTAGATGAAAATCTCCTCGGTGCGGAATCCTTCAATATATGGGGAGGGGAAGGAGGGAATATATATTTAAAGAAAATCTGATCAAAAACACAAGCAGGCAACCTCAGGGTGAGCCGGAGAAGATATTTACTCAAGACTTATATTTCTTTTAAAAACAATTATTTCTGATAAGTATCTAAAGTAACACCTCTGTCATTTGGGATAAAGACAGATTGAGCTTTTACTTGGGAATGAATTAGAGGCTCTACCGATCTAAGCAGCTAAGAGAATGTGTATTAGCTTGCAGAAAACTAAAGAAAAAATCCAGTAAAGGAGACCTACAAGGAAAGGTGATGTTGTCTTTGAAATGGAAATATGCTAAGGGGCACATTGGTCCCTGGAGCCTAAGAGGCACTTTGAAAGTGAGAGGAGAGCCTTCTTGGGAATGTGGGTTTGGGATCTCATGGGGGACTAAGCAAGAACCAGAGACTCAGATGTGGATGCTCAAAGAACACAAGGCAACATTAAACAGAAGGGAACCAAGGCGGTGCAGAGTGTGAAGTGCGGGCAGGACGCCTCTACCACCTCCTCCTGTCCCCAGTCGCTGATCCTTCTCTGCAATCTCCTCTGGGCTTGTTTTTATTTTGTCTTTTAAAATACAACTCTTAAACCAGCATAATTTTTTTTTCTCATTAAAAAATAGTAAATGGAGGCAGGGCATGGTGGTATACATCTATAATCCCAGTACTTGGGAGACTGAGACAGGAGGATCTCAGGTTCAAGGCCAGCCTCAACAACTTAGTGAGACTCTCAGCAACTTTGTGTGTGTGTGTTTGTTTGTGTGCCTGTGTGTATGTGTGTGTGGTGCTGGGGATTAAACCCAGGGGCATTCTACCTCCAAGCTACACCCCTGGCCCTATTTTATTTTTAGTTTGAAACAAGGTAATACTAGGTTGATGAGAGTCTCACTACATTGCCGAGGCTCTCCTCAAACCTGTGATACTCCTGTCTCAGCCTCCCAAGTACTGGGATTACAAGCATGCACCACCACACCTGGCTGCCTCTCAGCAACTTAATGAGACCCTGTTTCAAAATAAAAATAAAAAGGAGTGAGGGGTGCAGCTCAGAGGTAGAAGGCCCCTAATTCAATCCCCAACACACACACACACACACACACACACACACACACACACACAATAATGATAATAACAATAATAATAATAATAATAATAACTTTTAAGTAGTAGCTATGAAAAGGGTCTTTTGGGAGCATCTCAGTTAAACAGTGTTCTTCAGTTTATTGAGTGATTTCTCTGTAATAGGAGCAAGCCTTGGTGGGCCCATTCTAACAAGAACAGGAAAAGACAGGCAGGCAGGTGGGCTCTGTGCCAAGGGTGTGCCAGGCAAGGACCCTGCAGGCTGCACCCCAATGGGATCTGGAGTTAGGGACCACCTGGAACCTTGTAAAACCCATAGCAGCAGGAGCTGGTGCCTGATCTTCAAGAGTAAGAACTTTGGAGCGGGGCCAGGCTGGGCCAAGCCCACCACTTACCTGCTGTGTGCCCTTGGGCTAGTTATTTACCTGTCTGATCCACAGCTTCCTATGGGCATGATAAAGACACCCACCTGACAGGGTGACCTAAGGGCTTTGTTCGAGTCAGCATTCTTGCAGCTATCATCTAAAAGATTGACCACGTAATTTAGAGGCAAGATGATTTATTTTCTCATGGTTTTTGGTTCAGTCCACGTGAGGCCAGGGATCATGGATCTCAGGGCATGGCAGTGGCAGGGAGCAGAGAGAGAAAGAGCACAGGGCTGTGCTCCTCACGTCATGGAGACTGGAAGCAAGCAAGAGAGAGGAGGAGGAACCATGTATAATCCCCAGGGCTGCATCCATAGGGATCCACCTCTCTAATCCATTCATAGATTTATCCACAGCTGCGATTGCAACCTTCATGACTCAACTATACCAAGCCTGGATATTAGTAAATGAGCTCTGTAGGGGACATTTCATAGCTGACTGTAACAGACTTCAGCATGGAAGGCAGGTGGCTGGACTTGGTGTCAGCTGGAAGTAGCCGAAGGCCATCAGCATCTCTGGCCCCTGTGTCCCTCAGGTGACTGCCACTGTGCTGGGGCTGGGGATGTGCTCAAGGGGTCTTCAGTGTTCCAGCTGGTCAGCCAAGTTAGGGGAGGGAAGGAGTAGCAGACCCCGAGGATGGAACTACATCAGTAGGCATGATGGCGGCGGAGGGGCTGGGGCTCATGGCTGGGGACACAGACATGGAAGGCTACAAGCTCTTGTGGCTTCAAGTCAACAAGTCTGTTTACTAAGCCTTGTTCAGCAGGCCCTGGGCTGACGTTCAGAGGTTTTGCAGATGGATGATGTTCAGCCTCTGCCCTCACGTAGCTTATAGTCTCCAAAGAGAAAAGAAAAAGAAGCATTCCAGTCTCCATAGGGTACAGAAGGTTTTACAGCTGGGTCACTGTGGAAGCAAAGACGAGAGACTGGGTGGCAACCAGGAGGGCTTTCTGCAGGAGGTGGTTCCTCTGAAGTTTCCATGTTCTTGAGTAATCGGCATTATCTTTGCCAGGGGAAACTCAGACCTACTATATCTCAACGAAGTATCACATATGTGTCGGAAAGCTTATCCACATTTTAAACAAGCTACTTGGAAAGGCTCTGTTAACTCATTCACCTTGCACAGTCCTTTAGGATGAAGGCAGGATTTACATCTGTCCGGTGTTCACTCACATAAAGCGAGCTCTTTGCAAGCTTTACTTTGCAGTTGGAATCCATCCTTCCTACAGCTGGTGCTTCTGAACATGGCGTTTATTGAGTGGGACTGTTTTGGAGACTAGCCAGCCCAGGCCCCAGGTTTCTACCTATATGCTCCTCACAGCCTCCTTTCGCCCTGCCGTTCCTTCTCCCTGGCTCCAAGCTTGCCCTGACAGATGGGCCTCTGCGGCCACCAGTGACAGCCAGAGAAGGAGGACAGGGGCCGGAGGACGGGCTGGCAGACCGCCATGGCCACGGGCAGAGGCCAACATGATGGATGAGACAGGAGTTGACCGTGGAGTCAGTGGATGCTGGGTCCCGAGCCAGAGGACAGGAACCTCTAGAAAACATTTGCACGTTCCCAACATGATTCCCCTAGCATTTCATTTAATCCAGCGTATCTCTAAATTATTATTATTAGTAGTAGTTAGTAGTAGTATTTACTCTGCATGCTTCAGGTCTGGATCTCTATCATTTTTCTTTCTTGTAATTCACAGATGTGGGAGGAGGCCATTGCCTTGGGCAAGGAGCTTGCAGAACAGTACGAAAACGAAATGTTTGATTACGAACAACTCAGTGAATTGCTGGTAGGTCTTACTGTTTTCTGTTTGAATGATCAGATGCAGGCTAAGCTTGCTTTGCCGGAACTTCCAGGAGTGAATCATATGCAAGAAACTGCCCAACTCCTGTGTAGAGAAGTCTCAACAGTGCCTCAGAGTTTGTTCTCATTTAAAACCAACTCCTGCCGGGCATGGTGGCGCACACCTGTAATCCCAATACTTGGGAGGATGAGACAGGAGGATCACAGGTTCAAGGACAGCCTCAACAGCTTAGTGAGACTCTTAGCAACCTAACGAAACCCTCTTTGAAAAAATAAAATAGGGCTGGGGGTATGACTCAGAGGTAGAATGCCTCTGGGTTCAATCCCCAGCACCACAACAAAACAAAACAAAAATTAAAAAACGGATCCCAGCTGGGCATGGTGGCGCACGCTTGTAATCCCAGCATTTGGGAGGCTGAGACCAGAGGATCTGGGTTCGAGGCCAGCCTCAGCTACCTAATGAGGCACTCGGAAACTTAGCGAGACCCAGTTTCAAAATAAAGAACACAAAATAGGGCTGGGGGTATAGTTCGGAGGTAGAATGCCCCTGAGTTCAATCCCCAGTACTGAAAAAAAAAAAAAAAAAACGGATCCCTTCCACAAAAGGAACATGGACAGAGAGTAGCCAGAACCTTCTTTACCATGGAAGCTCTGAAAGTTTCTAATCACTGCTGCTTGGCTATGTTAGTTTGGATTCAGCAGCTTACATTTGTGCTGTGGTGATTTTCGTCATTAATTTAGAGCCAAAAAAATTCTCCTCTTCTTTTAAACTCTTTAGTGTACCCCAGTTTCTGACCCATAGCATTTTAAAACACAAAGGCCCACCATTTCATCAGAAGACGAAGCAATCTGTAGGCTACCTCTGTGATTGGTGAAAACACCCATAAATCACGGCTGGTTGCTGGATTTGGCTTGTTGGTACAAACCCCTTGCTGAATTAAGGCGGTGAGTGAAAAACTGTGTCCAAGCCATCCGTGAGATTAAACCCAGGCGAGGGCCTCCGAACCCCTCCTCCCACTTCCTGCCAGAATCACCCAAGCTTAGAGAGCCCACAGGAAGAATCTGGAGGAGCAAATACTCCAACGCTCCGCTCAAGCCTGAAATGCATTTTCTTTCATCCTTCCAGAAAAAACAGGCTCAATTTTATGAAAACATCGTCAAAGTGATAAGACCCAAGCCTGACTATTTTGCCGTTGGCTATTACGGACAAGGATTCCCCACGTTCCTTCGGGTAAGTCCTGATCTGCTCACCTTAGCCGGCATTGCCCTCTCTGCAGAGAGACACCTCCTGTCCATGCTTCTCCTTCGAAGTCTAACTATGTCTCCCACCAGCTCTGTGGTTAGCCGGGTTTCCAGAGTCAGGCTGAAAATATTTTCTTTGGTTGCATATAACTTTCCTGAAAAGACTTTCAGAATTTTTCCTGAAAAGAACTATCCTTCAAAGATGCGCATGTATGCTTAATTGCGTTGAAATGTACGCAACATAAAGTTTGCCGCTTGAACCATTTCTCATTGTGCAGGTCAGTGGCATAAGTGTATCTACATATCACTGTACAGCCGTTGCTACCATCTGGCTCCAGAACCTTTTCATCAAATTTGACTACTCTGGGTATCTGCTAGAAGTAGAATCAGATATATTTTTCACTTTGTGTCTGTCTTATTTCATTTAGCATGATATCCTCAAGGTGTCAGAACTTCATTTCCTTTTTTAAGGCTGAATAATATCCCACTGTATGGATAGACCACATTTCCTTTGTCCATTTATTTGTTGATGAACATTGGATTGTTGACACCATTTGGCTAGTGTGAATAATGCTGCTACGAACATGCACTGTTTTTTTTTTGTTTTTTTTCTTGTACTGGGGACAGAACCCAGGATCCTTCTACCTCTGGGCTACAGCCTAGACCTATTTTATTTGTTATTTGGAAACAGGGTCTCACTAAGTTGCTGAGAGCCTCACTAAGTTGCTGAGGCTGGTCATGAGCCTGTGATTCTCCTGTCTCAGCCTCCCAAGTACTGGGATTACACACGTGTGCCACCATGCCCGGCCTTGCACTATTTTTCATTGTATGAGCACTTGGAGATAGATTTTCATATCCACGCTGCTGTACACTCGGAATCTCATTCGGTCCTTGGAACAGGACAGGTGTGGCGCTCAACCTCCTGATTGCAGTGATGACTGTGGTCACCTCCCAGACACCATTATTTCCCATTATTCACCAGAGCCTGGAGGAGACACGTATGAATCAATGCTGCCTGACCAACTAGTGAAATTGTTTCGGGTTTCTCAAAAACACATTCTTGGATGCCCTTGACCAGTGGGTCATGATTTCTTGTCATTTCTTGTTTTTATGACACATGGTTTTACCTGTCCTGGGAGGCCACATGTACTTCTGGTCCAGGGATCCAGCGGTTCCGCGCCAGGAGCACAGCTGTACAGGTGCGCACCCTGCAGGGAGTCTTCCTTGGTCCCAGAGCTGAGCTCTCTGGCCCCTGCCAGACTCCGTGGGGGTTTCTGCTGGGCTAAGACTTCTCTTCACACCGGCACCCACAGGACCCAAAAGTGCCCCTTACATGTCATTCCTTATAGGAGTCACCCACACAGTGTGGCCTGCTCCAGATGGTAAGGCTTGGAGACTCTGTCACCCAGTGTCCTCTCTGGGTGACTGAGGCACCTCACCCTGTCCTTTTGCCTACTGGCCAGCCTCCCTTGCTGTCTTTATTGTGCAGCAAAGACAGTGGTGTGCCAGAAGCCCTGACCCCAGAGGAAGGCATCCTTCCTACTGAATGAATAAAGGATGTTCAGTTGCAGCCTCTAAACTAGGGAGGAATCTGAAGTTAGGTTGACTCTAAATACAAAACAAAGCTGAAGGATAAATCGAGCCTGGAGTTGAAGCCTCTTAGAGTTGCAAAAAGGCTTTAATTATTGCACGCCTCTGTACGTGTACCCCAGACAGTGTCTGTAAGAGTCTGACCGCGCACTTTGCAAACTGTACTGTGCTGGGTTGTTAAAGGGTCTCTGTGGGCTCGTAGTCTGCTGGGAACCTGGTGGTCACCAGCTAGGGATCTGCCTGCAGTGATTATTCGGGCATCCAGAGCACAGTGGCAGCCACAAGCTGGCTTGCGCTGGGAGCTGGCAGGCGCTGCAGGCTGCGGGACCGTCCTGGGTCATCTCCGTCATCAAAGGACAAAACGCAAAGTATAAATAAAGAGTTTAACGGGTTTGATTAATATTGAACTGACTCTCCCGCCACACCTGAATAATTTTGTGGGGCTGTAGCCATATATATTTATTACGCTTCACAGATCACCTGGCAGGGGTCAGCCTGACAATGACATTAGCAGTTACCAAAAAGCGGCTGGAATGTTTGGCCACTTAATGCTGTCCCTTTGGCTCTGTTTTGCTCCAAAATGGATCTCGCTGTCTTTTTTTATTTTTTTTTTTTTGCATTCATATTAATATTTATGGTTCTCACAAAGAATAAATATCTTTGACTGTTTGTACATTTTCCCCTTGTTTTCTTGTTTGAAAGGACTGCTTCGGCATGCAAAGTAATTGACATTTCTGGAAAATGCTTTTAGTGTTTTCATCTCTAACTCATTGGAGTTTTTCTATTAAAGACTTTATGTACATTTTTATTATTATGCTTTCTTCTAGTATAAAGCACAATAAATGCACGCTAGTTCCCTAGTAGCCTGTTATATATTAACTCTTACTGGATTTCTGAAATGTTCAGCTTTATTTAGCCTTTATAAGATGCCCATACTGTGTATTTGTATGTCTAATTAAGAGCACATATTACTTTTGTTTCTGCTTGACATTATTTTTTTCTGAGCAATAAAACATTTTTCTTCCCTAATGGTACTTTAAGAAATACTTAAGTACAAAGGGGAAAATATTCAATTTGTAAAGTCTTCCTTCTTTAGTTAATTTTTTTAAAAATTCAGAATAAGTTGGGGCTAAGAAGGGGATCGTCTTAGTCCATCTGGACTGCTATAACAAAACACCGTAGAATGGGTAATTTATAAACAACAGAAGTGCAGTGCTCGTGGTTCTGGAGGCTGAGAAGTCCATGATCGAGGCTCCAGTGGATTTGACGTCTCATGAGGGCCGGTCAAGTGCAGGGCAGGGAGGGAAGACCCACTCACCTTCTACCATCACCTGGGTGATTAGGTTTCCACCTCTGAATTCGGGAGGGACATGAACATTCAGACCATCCCAGGGATGCACCAATTGCATGTTCCTGGATTTCTTTATCCCTTTGAAGATCCATTAATTAGACAAATTTTAATTGGACTTCAGGCTGAGTCTCTGAGAGAGAAATGGAAAAAATACACAGCCAAAGACTGTTGTCTCTGCCTCTCTCTCTCTCTCTCTCTCTGCACCCACTCTGGTGTCTCCCCAAGGCTTGCCATAGATGTGGCCAGGTCTACCATGAGAAACATCACTGCCACCCCCAACCCCACTGCCCATGCCAGGTGGCGTCTGCTCTCTGTCTTCACCTTGCTGTGGTTTCCTGTTGGGTAGAGACAGCCCCCAGGAAGTGGGGACAGAAGGCTTCAAAACAGTCTCTACACTGTCTGGCTGCCGACGCTTGTGTGTGACTCAGCTGACATTCAGTCACTCGTGAATCTGTGAAGGAACGGAGACCTGTTATAGCTTACAAGAACTCTCCTTGCAGATGCATTTACAGAGTGGCTGAGTCGTGCTGACATAGAGATGGTCTCCCTCCATGAGACAGCCTCGTATGGGGAGGAGCATTTGCCCACTTAGTCCCCCCACTGAGGTTCCTGAATCCTCCCACCTCTATCAACCCCAGCTGATTCTCCAACTTGGGCAGTGAGATGAATGAAGCCCAGTCCTTAGAAGGACTCTCTGTGCCTGATCTGGTCCTTCAGTGATGAATCAGGGTCTTTGTGCCCAGCACCTCTGGTTGTAATAAGGACAGTTCTGCCATCCACCCATCTCCAGCCACCCATCTCAGGGACCACCAGCCACCACCTTCTGCCCTGGTCTGAATCTCTCCTCCTCCGGTTCTGCCAGTCTGTTGGTGTGAATTCCAAGAATCAGCTCAGCATGGCCGTGCTGTGGCTCTGAGGATCCACCTCCATCTCCTGCAGTTGTAAATTCCTTCTGAACTGGGCATGGTGGCACACGCTTGTAATCCCAATACTTGGGCTGAGATAGGAGGATTGCAGGTTCATGGCCAGCCTCAGCAACTTAGTGAGACCCTCTTTCAAACTAAAGAGATAAAAAAATTGGGGCTGAGGGTATAGCTCAGAGGTAGAATTCCCCTGGGTTCAATCCCCAGTTCCAAAATTAATTAATTAATTAATTAGTTGTGTTTGGCAAGGTGAAGACAACTTAATTAGGGCTGCCGGGGGGAGAGAGAGATAAACTCTATCCCCTAAATTTCTTATTATGGGCCCTTTGGCTGGATCTAGGAGCCCAATTAATATAAGCGCTCATTAACAAAAGGAAATCATGAGTTTTAGGAGTTTTTCACATACATGGGGATCTTCACAAGATAGCCAAGGCCAAAGGAATGAGCAGAGGATGAAGCTTTATGCTTTGTAGACAATGAGCAGTAATTGGGGAAGAAAAGGCAGACACATGGTTCTCTGGACTAGGGTAGTCAATTCTAGGGACATTGCTAAGAGGAATGAGTGGGTGTGTAGAAGTTAGTGAAAGATTGGGGTTACTTTGTTTATCCGGGTGCATGGGCACCCTGATTACCAGTGTCTGGTGATCATGGCTATTTTCCAGCCATGGGCATCTCTCCCAGAAGAATCTGAATGGCTTGCTCTGTGTAGAAAAAAATGGGGACTACCTAGGCCTTTCTGATACTACCATCCCTCAGTGATTTTAGCTTAAAATTACCAGTATATAAACGTGACATTTTTGGAAATGGCTTTTTAAAAACTCCTTCAGGACCTACATAAGAAGAAATGTGGCCACCTGTCGTCCACCTGACCTGGCTACATTAACCCTTTCTGACCACACGTGGGCCCCGATTGCTCGGTTGGTTTCTCATAGTTGTTGTTTTTTTTTTTTTTAATTTGTTATTACGTTTGTTATTACTACTATGAGTGAAATATGCAGCAAGATCTCATGATGTGAGAGGTCTGTCGCTTCCTAAACAGCGGTGGCCCTGGGTGGCTTTGTCCCTGAGTTCTTGATTAGGAGGAGCAATGCGATTGCATGATGTTCTTAACTGCAGCGACACGTTTTTAAAAGACCGCTAAGTGTATTTTGAAGACCCTTGCTTTTTGCCTGTGAACTTTTCCTCGCCCTTCCCCTGTGGTGTTATTTAATGAATGTCCTTGTTTCCAGGGGAAAGTGTTCATTTACCGGGGGAAAGAGTACGAGAGGCGGGAAGACTTTGAAGCTCGGCTATTAACCCAGTTCCCAAATGCTGAGAAAATGAAGACCACATCTCCACCAGGCGATGACCTCAAGACCTCTCCAGGCCAATGTATCCTTTAGGCACCACGAGCCCTTGACCCCTGTCCCCATGTCCTTCCTGGGACTATTGGATGCACTTGGTTGACTTCTTTGCCCATTGGCATCCACACTACCTTATTGACCCTTAACCAATTCATCACAGATATTCAGTGCTTCACAGTGAAGCCCAAACTTGATTTGCCCCCAAAATTTCACCGGCCGGTGTCTGAGCAGATTGTAAGGTAATCATCCCCATTTTCATACCCAGCACAAGGTGGCAAGAGGCTGTGTGCAGGTTTCTTGCTACTTACTCCACCTTTCAAAAGGTGGATTTGGGCCTTAGATGAGCTTCCCAGATGTTCCTTCTTTCTCCTTGAAGAGCAAGGGAAGCTCATGATCTCCATCACCCACAGAAGAGAGTGCAGAAGGTCATTCGTGTACCAGGAAAGGAGCAACGCATATCCCTTTCCCGAGAACCAGAAACAAGGAAAAACCCCTGGGAAGGAGGCAGCCCCTGGTCTCCTTAGAGACCTACCATGCAGGGTAGAATCCCAGTGGATCTCAGCAGAGTCCAAGCCCAGTCCACTTGCCCATCTGAGTGGCCTGACTGTTTGCATTTTATAGAGCTGGAAAAAAGATTCCAACATTTGCCCCTGATGAAGCACAAGATAAAAGCCCTTCACCCCGTAGCACAGTGATTGCATAACATGGGATCATAAGGTAGTTTTTAAACCTCACAAGTTGTCCGAATTCAAGTGGGTTTGTGCCTTGCAGTTGAATTGCACCTGACTTAGCAGTGGTCTACGAACATCTGCTTTAGCAGATGGTTCTTTGATGTGGAGGGTTTTATTTTCTATTTGATCCATGTTCTGGTGAAGAAATTAACCTCTCTGATGGCCTGCTCGCCCTCAGGATCTGCTTGTTTTGCATCCTGAAGTTTGGTGGTTTCTTTAACCTTTCATCATTTCTTTGACCTTTCATCAGCATTAATGAAAATCAACTCAGACTCAGTGTGTTTACAAATGATTGCTTTCATGAGGCATGCATTTTAAGGCTTGCAACGTTTGATTTTTTTTTCTTCTGAGAGAAGCATTAAGCAGATAGAGAACCACAGAGTTTCTCAGATAATTCCTTTTGATTCATCTCAGTGCAAGACAAGAAAGAAGTCCCCCCAGCTCTGCCCCTGGCATATGCGTAAAGCCCACCACTCACCCGAAGAGGAAGGCAGGCTCTTTATGTTCAGGCATGCCACTTTTTGAGTGGCCTCAAAATCTACATTCTGTAGATCTGAAACTAAAGCATAAAACATCTAAGAATAATGAACACATCAAATTTAAATTTAAAAAATGTTAAATGATTAAGTTATCCAAATGAGTTAATTGCTGAATTATTGAACTAAATGATAATAGTAATAAACACATACTTTGAAGACACAGGCCCCTTTTCCTCTCTCCTTTGCTTCACCTTCTCCCGGTTTTTTGCCCGTTTCATTCTTACTCAGCATCTCTTCTCCCTTGAGAGTTGGTAGGGACAGGGAGGAGGCAAAAATCTCAAGGTAATTTTTCCACCTGCCAGCATCTCCCGAGAGGCCGCCGAGAGGAAGCCGAGGCGATGACTGCAGGTCGAAGTTGGAGATGTTTTCTGGGATGTGATGAGGTGTTTTGAGGCCAGACCCCCTATCTAAAAGCAAACTGGCTTTTTTGTTTTCCTTAGATTAAATGTCTAACGATTTGCCTGTCTCTACAGTTTTTACAGGGTGAACGAGGTCCAGCGATTTGAATATTCTCGTCCAATACGCAAGGGAGAGAAAAACCCAGACAACGAATTTGCGGTAAGGAAAAAAAAAAAAAAAAAAACAATAACAAAAAAGAACACTACAAAAAACTCACTCTACCAACAATAAAAGTGCCAGTGGAGCAACATGGCCTCCAGGCGGCAACAACTGTGTATGCCGTGTGCAGAAACCCTAATCCGTTACCCCTCCAAATGTAGCAAAGCCGATGGGTGACATTCCTCAGAGACCATCACTAAGGCCCTAAGATGTATAGTAAGGTGACACATGCTTGGAGGTGCGGGGCTTCCTCCTTCCTGTGTGTCTCTGAGTTGGTTCTCCCATGAGCCTTAGGTGCTGGAGCAGGTGCCCGTATCTCGGGTTATGCTCCTGCATGGGGGTACTGAGTCCTTATATGGCCTTCTTCAGGTGACATGGCAGTGAGGAGGTGAGCTGGGTCAAGGCCGAGACCCTGGCAGGCACGTTGTCCAGTGCCCTTGCCGACTCCACCAAGCTCAGCATTCTGCAGCAGGGTTTCTGCCTTGATGCTGCTGACGCCACACGCCAGGCGCCTCTCTGGGGCAGAGTCTGCCCTGTGTGTCCTGGGCTGTTTAGTAGCTTCCTTGATCCCTACCGATGAGATGCCAGTACCACTTCCCCAGTCATGACAGCCCATCTAGAAGGTTTCCGGACATGTCCAAATATTTATTCCTTGTTGGAAGCCATTGCGTTTAGCTGTGGAGATATCAACACACATGCTTATAGCCTTTTAGAAACTCCACGTGCAAACTGATTGACCACTAAACCATATTTAAAAGGCATCAGGTTTTTAAGAATATTAACATCTCTCCACCTGGAAAATCCTCCTCCAGAGATCCTTCTATAGACCCGTATTGTAAAGTGACATCAGTCCGGGGACCCCAAGGAGGGCCAGCACTGCTGCAGATGGCTTCTCCTGTCTGCACTCTGGAAGCCTCTGTTCTGCAGGAGGTCAGAGGTGACTTAGCACCCTTCTCCTGATCCAGGGCACTTCGGCTGCCTCAGAGGGGCCTGCACCTTCTCCCTGCAAATCTGCAGGTTGCTTCCAGCGTCTGACCCTCAGAGCATAGCCGGTGAGTCTGCCGGCAGCTCCTGGGAGCCACGGTAGGGAAGACCACCCTGAGGCCCATGCCCTCCTGTGTCCACAGGAGCTTGGAGTTGGGTGAATCCTAAAATCTATAATTCTAAGGTGCTAGCTGATTAAAGACCCAGGTCCTGGTGCCAGAGTCCTGGACCTCCTTGGCAACTGGTCCCTGTAGACATCCATCCATCCAATCAGGACACGTGCACTAAGGGTGGTGGCTTTCTGATCAATCTGTATCACACACAGTCAACCCATTACTTGAGTGGTGTCCCTTGACCGAGGGACGTGCTAAACCTTCCCCATACCTCTCCCATCTTTCAAGAAAGATACATGGAGCTCAATGAGTAGCAAGGAGAGCTGCGAGGAGCCGAGACTCCTAACCTGGGCTGGGCTGAGCCAAGGAGGCTGTGCCCCTTCTGGGTGGGGCTCGAGTCCCTGATGGCTCGTTCTGGTCCTCACCTGGGGATGAAGCGCTCAGGAACCACAGGACATAATCCATCCCACGCTTGACAAAGCCGCCAGCTTCCACATAAGCACAGGGTTTGCGGTCCTGGGAAACCAGGCGTTGGCCACTTCTGCAGGGATCCTGCCCCCATAGCACCCAAGGACAGGGTTAGGAGACCTGCCGCTGCAGGCCTAGAATCAGCGCCTCCACATCTGGTGATGGGGAAGCTCCTGCACCCCAGGCCTGGTGGACTGGGGCCCAGGTGACTACGAAGCCCAAGATGGACACCAGGGCCATCTCAGGATGTGATGACAGGAGAGAGGGCGCTGGAGGTGTGGCCTAGACCTGCTCTGAAAGGGCACAGGTGCTACCCTCTTTAGGGCAGTGCCTGAGGGGCCCTAGGTGGGAAGGGGCAGGCAGAGGAGCCCAGCCTGGGGCACAGGAGACTCCGCCATGCCCTTCCTTTCCCTCCTTAGGAATCTCAGGTTCCTGAGATCCAAGCCAGCTTTCTGGAATTGTTGACATTCCTTGATCCCATCTCGTCTAGGTTACTGTTGGCAGGGCCGTGGCTCAAGGTCCTGCCTCAGAGGGAGGTGGACAGCAGTCCTGGGCACAAAGGCCCTGGCGAGGGCGGCAGCCAGGGTCAGGGTTGGCCCTGCGCTGCAACTCTGTGCAACCTTTACAGAGGAGAAGCATCACGCTCCCTGTCTTGGAGCACTGTCCTGCAGCGCGTAAAGCGCCACTTGCCAAGGACTAGATGCGGCAAAGTGCTGCTTTGTTTAAAACATACGTACATGCTTTAAAAATTCTCAGTACTAGCCGGGCGTGGTGGCGCACGCTTGTAATCCCAGTACTTGGGAGGCTGAGACAGGAGGATCCAGGTTCATGGCCAGACTCAGCTACTTAGTGAGGCACTCTGCAACTTAGTCAGACCCTGTTTCAAACTAAAGAATAAAAAATTGGGCTGGGGATGTAGCTCGAAGGTAAAATGCCCCTGGGTTCAATCCTCAGTACCACACACACACACAAAAAAAGCTCAGTGCTTAGCAGCTTTGAGCAATGAGTCCTGACATGTGTAGGAGATCCTCTCTGCACCCAGGGCAACGTTTCTCCCTTCCATTTCCACATTGCTGTATTCTCCTGTACTCTCATACAAGTATGCATTCATTATGTAAAAGACAGGCTTACAGTGGTGGTTTTATTAAAAGACAAGCAGTCAATTGTATTGGACCCAGTCTGGGTTCTAGGGTGGTTTGCCTGGAATTCTAAGGTGGTTTGAGATCAAGTCTGTTTTCATGGTAAGGACGCCCTTCAGAAGGAACCTTTCCCTTTCTGCTAGGGTCTGGCACCTGTGTCCCCCTGTGACAGCCATGTGGTCAGTGTGGCTGCATCCGCACCTTTTCTTTTAAATTCTAAGTGAAGCTAATGTAAAACTCATTTTGGAGCCTTCCCCAAAATCTATTTACTTAAGAGGAGACTTCTCTCATTTTGAGGTACTAATATCTACACACACACACACACACACACACACACACACACACACAGCCCTCTTCTATATTTGCTTCTCCAAGTACTAGCTTTTATATTTTCTTCACCAAGTGCCAGAGAGGTGGGCAGGGCTGGCTAGGAAGCAGGACCCTAATGTATCTGTGTCGTGAGGCTGTAAACAGGGCAGCAGAGCAGGTCTTGTGAGGGACCTCGGTGCACCCCATCCTGCTAGAAATCTCTGCTCTGGGTTATGTAAATCCCCAGGAGGGCAAGAATCCACCTCCTGCTGACATCCTGCTAACATGTGCCCTGTGTTCCTTTTGCAGAATATGTGGATCGAGAGAACTGTATACACAACAGCGTATAAATTGCCCGGAATTCTAAGGTGGTTTGAGGTCAAGTCTGTGTTCATGGTAAGGACCACCCTCCAGAAGGAAACTTGCTCTCTCTGATAGGGTCTGAACACCTCTGTCCACCCGTGATGGCCCCGTGGTCACTGTGGCCAGCCTGCACGCTATGGGCCCTGCAGTGCATGTCGGAGCATCCGGTCTCCTCACCCACCTCCAGCATCTCAGCGGAAAAGCGATCTAGACACTACCAACACCCACTGATGGAAAAACCAGAGCTCAGGCTTCATTTCTCTTTCTGCAATATTGAATTTCCATCATAGCTGTGCTGTTTTGACAGATCCTTCCCCAAACTAAATGAAAAGTTTAAAACAAGTTCCAATTTACATAAACTTTTTGCAAAATCTTTCTTCCTGATGGTTTTATTGCCATTTACATGACAAACAACTTAATTAATAGTACTTGCTCATTTCAAGTAAAAATAGCCCAAGAATATCCCCCGCCCCTGCATTTCTTTTTTGTTTTGTTTTTTTT
>PVLC010013668.1:29238-41208 GCA_004027655.1 Graphiurus murinus | reverse complement strand
CAGTATGGAGGATCCTCAGACGAATGGGAATGATCCTACCATATGATCCAGCGATCCCTCTACTGGGTATCTACCCAAAAGAAAGGAAACCAAACTATCAGACCAACGCATGTGTATCTATGTTTATAGCTGCACAGTTTACAATTGCCAAACTATGGAACCAGCCAAGATGTCCAACAACAGATGAATGGATTACAAACCTATGGGATATGTACACAATGGAATTTTACTCAGCCATAAAGAAGAACAAAATCATGTTATTTGCAAGGAAATGGAGGGAACTGGAAAACATTATGTTAAGTCAGATTAGTCAGTCACAAAAAGTTAAAAATCAAATGCTCTCCCTAATATGTGGAAGCTAGGGAGAAAATGGGACATAGGAGGGACTCCAGATGAAGGAGAATCCTTAGGTGAACAAAAAATTTGACTTAATGGAAGGTAATGGGAGGAGGGGGGACACCCTAATGAGCATGATGTACTTACAAGATCACATCAAAGTCAATCACTAAACTGACCAGGAGATGGGGGAGGGTGGGTGGGAATCGGGGAAGGGTTAATGAGAAATATGTGCATGGAAGTCTTTACCTGTACTAGCTTGTACCCAACAAAAATGTGTGATTATCCCTGTTGTACCCAAGAAATGTATAAAAATCCATGCTAAAAAAAATAAATAAAATAAAATAAAAAAAAGAAAATAATTTATTTTCCAAAGACAGTATTTAATAAGATTGGATATATTTTGTTTTTCAAATATTTTAGTGACTTTAAAAAAATTTTAACTTATGCATAACATATTTTCAAATTTTTAACTGATATATAAAAGCATAAAAGTTATACATATTAATGGAGTACCATGTAATTTTCAATACATGTATTTATTGGATAATATTCAAATCATTTTAATTATTTATCTCTCCAGAAATTTATCTTTATTTCTGATGATGACTTTCAAAATCTTTTCTTCTAGCTCTTTTTAATGTATAGTACATAATTGTTACCTATAGTCACCATACTGTACAATTGTAACTCAGAACTTGCTCCTATCTAACTATAACTTAGTATCCACTGATCAATCTTTCTCAATCTCTCTTCCCTCTACTGTCCCTGGCTTCTGATAAAAATGATTCTACTCTCAACTTCTATGAGATAAATTATTTTAGATTCCACATATGACATGTAAGTGAGATTATGAGGCACGTGTCTTTCTGTCCCTATCTTATATTTCTTTTAACATGGCAATCTCCAGTTTCATCCAAGTTGTCAAAAATGATAGGATTTCATTTTTTTGGCTGAGTAGTATTCTATTATGTATATGTACCATATTCTCTTTAACTATTAATCAGTTGATGGACACTTTGTTTTCATTTCTTGGGTATTGTTAATACTGTGGCAATAAACGTGGAGTGTAGTTATCTCTTTAACATACTAATTTCATGTCCTCTGTGTATATATTGAGTAGTAAGACTGATAGGTCTTATGGTGGTTGTATTTTTAATTTTTTGAAAAACTTCCATACTGTTTTTCATATGGTTGTACTAATTTTCATTCTTATCAACAGTGTACAAGTGTTCCTTTTTTTCTGCATTCTCACCAGCACTTGTTATGTTTAATCTTTTTTTACTGTAATAATGATTATTTATTTTAACATTTTATTGATGCATTATAGTTAGTCTCATACCATCATGTAGTTCACAGTGATAGCAACATACATGTACACAACACTTGGTGAACTTTCCCCCAGCGCCCTCCCCACTCCCCTCCCTCCCCCATATAGGATGTTGAGGTTGGTGTTGGTATTCCCACATCTGTACATAATGTCAGTGGAAATGTTTTCTTTATTAATTCTTCCTCTCTCCCCCTTCCCTAAAACACCTCCCTTGTTTCAGTGGAATTTCTCTTCCGTTATCTAAAGTCTCTCTGGTACTACAATTATTTTTTAGTTTTTGTATATGAGAGAAAGCATATGACCCTTCACTTTCTGTGACTGGCCAATCTCACTTAACATAATGTTCTCCAGGTCCACCCATTTTCCTGAAAATGATACAATTTTGTCCATCTTGATTATTGAGTATAATTTCATTGTGTGTTTATGCTATAATTTTGTAATCTATTCATCTGTTGATGGACACCTAGGTTGGTTCCATAATTTATCTATTGTGAATTGTGCTTCTATAAATATGGATATGCATGTATTACTATAATTTTTCTGATTTCAGTCCCTTTTGAAAGATATCCAGGAGTGGTGTCCATTCCCAATTTTCTGAGGAATCTCCACACTGATCTCCACAGAGGCTGAACCAATTTGTTATCACTCCAACAGTGTACAAGAGTTCTAATTTCCCCATATCCTTGCCAGTATTTATTGTTTGACTTCGTGATGATTGCCATTCTGATTGGGATTAGATGGAATCTCATCGTAGTTTTGCTTTGCATCTCCCTGATTGCTAATGATGATGAACATTTTTTTCCACAGATTTATTTGCCATTTGTATCTCTTCTTTTGTGAAGTGTTTATTTAGTTCGATTGCCCTTTTCTTGATTGGGTTATTTGCTTTTTTCATGCTGTTTTTTAAGTACATTGTATATTCTAGATATTAGTCATTGATCAGAGGAATAGCTGTCAAAGACCTCCCATTCTATAGGCTCTTTCTTTAGACTCTTGATGGTTTCCTTTAAAAATATGACATTAGTTTAATACTATCTCAGAAACAGACATTTCAATCAATTTTCTAAATATGTCTTTTTCTTGTAGTATCTTTATTTGGTTGTGGTATTAAAGTAATATTGGTTTTATAGAAGGAATTTGAAAGTATTCCAATTATTTCTATTTTATGGAATAATTAGTGAAGGGTTAGGTTTAGTTCTTTTATAAAGATTTTGTAGAATTCAGCTGGGAATCCATCTGGACCTAAACTTTTCTTTGATGGAAACATTTTATTGCAGTTTCTATCTCCTCACTTGCTATAGGTCAGTTTGGATTTTCTATATATTCTTGCTTCAATTTAGGAAGGTTGTATGTGTTTAGAAATCTGATGATTTCTTCTATGTTTTCCAGTTTATTGGAGTATCAGATTTCAAAATAGTTTCTGGTAATTTTCTGATTTTCTCTACTATCTGTGGTAGTGTCTAGTTTTCATTTATTATTTTAATATTTGAATTGATTCTTTTTGTTAGGTTGGCCAATGGTTTATCAGTCTTGCTTATTTTTCTAAGGACCAGATTTTTGGCTTGTTGAACTTTTGTATTGTTTTTATTTGTTGTTGTTCTCTATTTCATTGAATTTTTGCTCTGATTTTAATTATTTCCTGTCTTCTTTTGACTTTGGTGTTAGTCTGTTTCTGTTTTGTCTGAGGGTCTTGAGATGTGTCATTAGATAGTTTATTTGGTTACTTTCTGTTTCTTTATATGGGCACTTAATGATATAAACTTTCCTGTTAAAACATCCTTCAGAGTGTCCTATAAATTTTGGTATTTTGTGTCTCTATTTTTGTTTGGTATTTTCTCCTGTTATTTCTTCTATGATCCAGTCCTCATTTAAAAATATATCATTCAATCTACATGAATTTATGTAATTCCTTTTGGTCTTCCTGTTGTTTATTTCTACTTTAATTTCATGTGATCTAAAATGATGCAAGGAATTATATTACATTTATTGAATTTGTTGTTACTTGCTTTGTGGCCCAGAATATGATCTATTTTGGAAAAGGATCCATGAACAGAGAAGAAGAATGTGCATTCAGCTGCTCTTGGCTGAACTATTCTGTATATGTCTATTAGTTCCATTAGGCTTATTGTGTTTTTAGATCTGAAGAGTCTTTACTGATTTTTTGTCTGAAAGATTGATCAAGTGGTGTGAGAGATGTGTTGAAGTTTCCTAATATTATTATATTAGGGTCTATCTGAGACTTAAGATAGAGTTTGTTTTATTAAAATGGGTACACCCAGCCACGCTTGGGACACAAATGTTTACTATCATTACACCTTTTTGTTGGATTGCTCCTTTCATTAGAAGTGACCTGCTTTGTCTCTTCTGATAAGTTTTGTCTTAAAGTCTGCTTTGTCAGATATGAGAGTTATTAACCCTGCTTGTGTTTGGTCTTCACTTGCATGGAATATCTTTTTTCTATTTTTTCACCTTTAGCCTATGGATATCTTTGCTTGTAATATGAGTTCTTGCAAGCAGCATATAGTTACTTTATATTCTTTTGCCAGGCTGACTTTTAATTTGGGAGTTTAGACCTTTGACATTCAGTGTTATTATTGAAAGATGATTTTTGTTTTCTGTCATTTTGAGTTATATTTTCTCTTTGATAAAGTGCTACTTCTACTTTGCTTAGTTGTCCATTTGGTGGAGTTTAGCCCTTCTCTTATTCTGGTATGTATTCCTTTTTTCTTATTTGTGCTTTATTGATTTAAGTATTTTCTTAAGTGCCAGCTTAGTCGTTTTGAATTCTTTTAGTTTCTGCTTATCTTAGAAGGTTTTTTTTTCCTCTGCCAATTTTGAAAGATAACTTTCCTGGATATAGTAAATTTTCTTAGATATTTAACAATTTTTTAATTTTGTTTATGTTTTTGAATAACCACTATGTTGTATTATGGAACTTTTGTATTTTTTTAAGTTCTCCATTTTCTAGTCTTTATTATTTCATTTCTACTAATTTGGAGTTTAGTTTTTTTTTCTCATTCTATGAGATGCAATGATACAATGTTTATCTGAGATCTTTCTACTATTTAAAATGTGGGCTTTGATAACTATAGATTTCTTTCTTAGTACTGGTTTTGCTGTATCCTATAGGTTTAGTTATGTATTGTCTCCATTTTAATTTTTTAAATACATTTTTTAATTTGCTTTTTGTTTTCCTGGATCCATTGGTTGTTCAAAAGCTGACAGTTAATTTTCAACTATTTTTGTAGTTTCAAAAGATTTTATTTACAGTCTTATTGTATCGTGGTTAGAAAAAATATTTGATATAATTTCAGTCTTTAAAAATTTGCTGAGACTTGTTTTGTGGCCTATCATATGATGTATACTGGAAAAAGTGTCATGTGCTAATGAGAAAAATATGTTTGTGGTAGCATACGGATTAAATGTTCTGTAGATGTCTGTTAGGTCAATTCCATCTAGAGTTCAATTGAAATCTGATTTGGGGGGTCAATTTTCTGTTTGGATGATTTGTCCATTGCCAACGATTTGGCATTATAAGCCCCCAACTATTGTTGTATAGGAGTGTATCCTTCTATCCATGCCTATTAGTGCTTGCTTTATTTGGATGCTCCAATAATAGATGCATATACATTTAGAATTGTTATTTCCTTTTGCTGAATTGACTCATTTATCATTATATAATGAGCTTCCTGTCTCATTTTTACTGCTTTTGATTGAAATTCTTAAGATCTAGTTTAAAAATAAGTACACAAACATTATTTTAAAAATGATGTGGGCTGAGTAAAATTCTATTGTGTACATATCCCATAGTTTTGTAATCCATTCTTCTGTTGATGGATATCTCGCTGGTTTCATAGTTTGGCAATTGTAAATTGTGTGGCTATAAACATAGATACACATGCATCTGTCTGATAGTTTGGTTTTCATTCTTTTGGGAAGATACCCAGAAGTGGTATTGCTGGATCGTATGATATGTTCATTCCCATTCGTCTGAGGATCCTCCATACTCTTTTCCAAAGTGGTTGCACTAGTCTGCAATCCCATTAATAATTAGGGTTCCCACTTCTCCACACCCTTGCCAGCATTTGTTGTTGTTTGTGTTTTTAATGATTGCCATTCTAATTATAAAGAAGAACAAAATGTCATTTGCAGGGAAATGGAGCGAACTGGAAAACATTATGCTAAGTGAGATTAGTCAGTCACAAAGAGTAAAACATCATATGCTCTCCCTAACATGCAGATGCTAGGGAGAAAGTGGGACATAAGAGGGACTCTAGATGAAGAAGGAGAAACCTTAGGTGAGCAAAGAAAGTGGCTTAACTGAAGGTGATGGGTGGGGGTAACACCCTAATGCACATGATGTACTTTCACAAACATATCAAAGTCAATCACTAAACTGAACTTGAGAAGGAGGGAGGGTGAGGGAGAGGAACCAACTGGGAATTGGGAAAGGGTTAAATAAGAAATGTGTGCATGTATGCCTTTACCAGCCTGTACCTAACAAAGATGTATGATTACAATGCATCAATAAAAATTTTTTAAAAAGAGAAAAAATATACATCTATGGGGAAAAAAATGATGTGGGCCACCCCATATTTTCTCAATGTGTATGCACATTATATATATATATATATATATATTTTAACTCTCTTTTTTTTCTCAGATGAATATGCATAACTCTAGAGGCTAACAAACTCTCATACTTTCAGTGTACTGAGAATAGTTTGGGGGACTAACTTTGCAATGGATTTTCTTTTGCATGATAAGTTGAGGCATTAATGTAATGTAATGCCAGACTGTATGATCTGAAGACATTGGAGTTTACAAGCCTGGTTCATAGTAGGTAAAGTAACATGATTATATGCTTGCTTTTGTGGCTATACACAGTTAGAAAAACCATAACTATCTCCAACCTGCACTAGAAATAAAGAAAGTTTAGAGTCAGACAACCATATCTTTTTTGACTTATAACCTCAAATAAAACATGTACTGGTGCCTTTTGCTTGGGAGAATAGATATATGGCAAAGAACATTTCTGAGTCAGCAGAAACAGATGTTCTCATTCCCTTTCTCCTGACACTTCATGTCAAGAAAGTAAGGACTTTGTTCCTTTTTGTTTCTTCACTAATCATTTTTGACATGCACCTAGCCATACAATCTGAGATACTATGTCTTCAGCATTCTGCAACAATCACACTGCCTGAGAGTTTGAAATCTACTTTTTCCACAGCTTGTTTTTCTGATGTGAGGTCACTGTTATGTATGCTCAACTTGACAACCAAATATATTATTTACTCCTCATTTTTAGACAAAAATATGGACACTTGTTAATATCTTAATGACTTCAATGCACATCTATTGAATGTCTACTCTAGTTACATAATACTAAAAATTTCCAAATACATTATTTACTCCTCATTTTTAGACAAAAATTTAAGTGTTTTTTATATATGTTAAGGTTAGTTTTTCAGTAGGAACTCTGTGTGATTAATTCCAAAATTTTAGCCTAATTCTGAAAAGACTCTTTCAGGTATCAGTACCGAAAATGAATTTTTTAAAAAATAGACTTTATTTTGGGAGCAGATTTATATTACCAGCAATATTAAGCAGAAAATATAGAGAATTCCCATATGGAATCCTCCTCAACTATCAACATATCCCAACAGAGTACATTTATTACAATTCATGAACATATACTGATATGCCATTCTTAGTCATGTTCTATATTTTGTAAGAGGTTCATTCCTCTGTTGTACATTCTATGAATTTAGATGAATGTATAAGTATATGCCCCCACCATTATAGTATTATACAGAGCAATTTCACTGCACTAAAAATCCTCTGTCTTCCCTCTTCCCAATTCCTGGCAAGCATTGATTTTTTGCTGGCTCCATAGTTTTGTCTTTTCCAGAGCATCATATAGTTGGAACTGTGAAATAAGTAGTCCTTTCCGATTGGTTTCTTTCACTTAGTAATATGCATTTTGATTCCTCCATGTTTTTCCATGACTTGATATAAAATGTATTTTTGGTTTTGAATTCTATTCTATTATCTGGATATGCCAGTTTATTTTTCCATTCACCTACTGAAGGACATCTTGGTTGTTTCAAAATTTTGGCAATTATAAGTAAAGCTGCTATAAACATTCATATGCAGGATTTTGTGTAGATGTGTTTTCAACTTCTTTGGGTAAATAATTAGTGTGACTGCTGAATCATACGTTACAAGTATACTGAGTTTTGCAAGAAACTGACAAACTGTTTTTCAACATGTTTGTATGATTTTGCCCTCCCACAAGCAAGGAATGAGAGCTCCTGAAATTTAATGTTAATGGAGATTTTTTTATAATTATAATTATTGCTTAAGCAACCTTAGAGATTTAATGTGTTATTTTTTATATGTAGTTCTATAATTGAATAATGAAATATATTACTATTAGCTATAGTTATTATATTATATAATAGATCCATTGAACTTATTGATTCTATTTAAATTAAATTCATAACCTTTTACATGGTGACTGTAATTAAAAACGATATATTCTATCATCAAAAAGTGCCAAGAGAGCCGGGCGTGGTGGCGCACGCTTGTAATTCCAGCATTCAGGAGGCTGAGACCAGAGGATCAGGGTTCGTGGCCAGCCTCAGCTACCTAGTGAGGCCCTCCGCAACTTAGTGAGACTCGGTTTCAAAATAAAAGAATAAAAAATAGGGCTGGGGGTATAGCTCGGAGGTAGAATGCCTCTGAGTTCAATCCCCAGTACCACAAAAAAAAAAAAAAGTGCCAAGAGAGTAGATTTAGTTATTCTCACTATATAAACAATAACTATTTGAGGTAACACATATGTTAATTAGCTTAATTTAATCATTTTACAATGTATATATATTTCAAAACATCATATTAAATATTATAAATACATATAATTTCATATGCCAATTAAAAAGTAAAGTTAAAACAATTCAAGAAGCATTTCTTATTTAATGAAAACCAAATATTAAAAAAAAGAAAACCAAATATTTACTTGGCACTTCATATTTATGTTTACCTGATATCATAAAGAAATTATATCAAAAAAGTTTATACTCGATCACAGGATATCAAGGCATATATATACATTTGCTAAAATATGCACAATATGTAAATAGCTTCTATGATCTTGGTGTTTGTTTCTCCAAAAGTCATGTTAAAACTTAGTCCCCAAAGTCATATATTAATGGTATTGGGGCTTTTAAGGGTAACTAGGATTAGATGAGAGCATAAGGGTGGGGCTTCCATGATTACATTAGTGGCTAAGGTGATGCCCTGTGCCACCTTAGGACTCTGTAGATTCCCCACCTGCAAAAAGGCCTCAGCAGATATGGCTACCTGACCTTGAACTTCCCAGCCTCCAGAACTGTGAGCTTAGTAAACTTTTATTCTTTATAGATTACTCACTCTATGGTATTTAGTTTCAGAAACAAAATATTGACTAATACAATAGGAAACTTCATTTGTAACCTACACATGTTTAAAAATTTAATGAGATTATCTGTGTTATTAGTGGTTACTTAAGTTCATTTGTGTGTGTGTGTGTGTGTGTGTGTGTGTGTGTGTGTGTGTGTGTGTGTAGTACTGGGGATTGAATCCAGGGGCATTCTATTTCTGAGCTACACTCAAGCCCTTTTTATTCTTTTGCTTTGAGACAGGATCTCTATAGTTTGCTGAGAGTCTCACTATGTTTCTGAGGCTGTCCTAGGACCTGGAATCCTCTTGGTTCAAGCTTCCAAGTACTGAGATTACAGATGTGTACTACCACACCTGGCTTAGTTAAGTTCTTACAATGTGCTTCTTTTAACAACTTGTATATCAAACCAGGTGTTAAATGGAAGCAACTGGAAGTCTTATTTTTAGTCTAAATTTTTTTAAGAATATAAGGGCTTTTATATTTTAGAAACTGTCTGATAGGCTTTTACAAAACAAAAAGATAGGTAAAAATAGAGTTTTAATTTCCAATTCAAAATTTTAAGTAGTGTACCAATTTCTAATAGTGAAGAATGACATGAAGAAAAAGAAAAGAAAGTAGCATTTATTTTGCTCTTCCTGTCTCAACTTCATTTTGTTCGATGAGGTAAATGTCTTTCTTGCATAAAGTCCAGTTACTCTTAGTGCAGGGAATGATAAAATTAGAAAATTACCACTTCTCAATTTCAAATAAAGTAATTGATTAAGACAACTGTCTTTAACAATGAAACCATAAGGGACAAAATTTTACAACAAAGAGATCAAACTGTCCTCACTCTTAATATTATTGTTTTTTAAATCAACTTTATTAGTAAATGTGTTTCAACCAAGATTTCCTAGTTGTAATGTAAAAAATAAGAAAAATACTGCTGCTTGTGAAGTGTTCTCGTCAAAATCATAAATTTGGAATCAAATAAAACCTATAGGTCTTGCTTTCATAAGTAGGAAATAAGAGAGGAACAAGACAAAAAGCAACAAAATGAAACAATCTAGTAAATCCAAATTTTGGGACATTCTGCAGGGCAACTTCCCTGGGTTCTGATTCACATTAATATCATGAAAAAATAGGGCATTATTTTTTTATTAAAATACCTAAAATACCTTAGTAATACAGCAACAAAAAGTGAAGTGTAGTTATTGCTCAAATCCTGATTCAAATAAAATGACTGAAGTGTTGTGATACCTCAAAACTGGATAAAGGGAAAGGTGTTAGTGGATAGAAAGAAATAATTGTTTCAGTTTTCATAATTTGTGATGATTTTCTTGTATTCAAACAACTTTTTTGTGGTACTTGGCATTGAACTCAGGGGCATTCTACCTCCTTCTACTTCCGAGCTACATCCCCAGCTCTGTTTCTTAAAAATTATTCTTTATTTTGAAACAGGGTCTCACTAAGTTGCAGAGGGCCTCACTAGGTAGCTGAGGCTGGCCGCAAACCCAGATCCTCCAGTATCAGCCTCCCAAATGCTGGGATTACAAGTGTGTACTACCAGGCCTGGTTATAAAATTATTTTAAAGTTTGGAGATGCATATTGAAATAAGTAAGGAGTAAGTGATATTTAAATTCTTGAGTATGTCCTTCTAGTTACTCTAAATACCTAAAATTAACCATCACAGGGCATGCAAGTTCAATTTGAAATTTATTTTTCTACTTTTATTGGTGTATTGTAATTACACATCATAGTGAACTTCAAAGTAATACAAACATACATGCACACAGCACTTCTTGTTGTGTTTTCCTCTGTATACCACCCAGTTCTTTCTTATATATTAGTGAGATTGCTATATTAGCCATACCTTAACATATGGACATATTATTTTTTGAATTGTCTCCTTCATCAATTCTCCTTTTTTTTCCCTCCCCAAGGCTCTCTTTCAACCCTTTCTACTATTCTACTTGTTACTCACCTCATTTATCTGAAGTTCATTTTGTTTCCCATTTTCTCTCTAGCTTTCAAACATGAAGAAATATCTACAACTCTTGAATTTCTATGACTGACTAATCTCACTTACCATAATATTCTCTAGTATTAAATAAAAGGTGATGGTAGAGTTCTCTGAGAAGAATGTCACTGAGAATGTCTCATGTGCACTAACTATAAAGGACATGAAGGACTTAATAATATGTTTATTTCAAGGGAGAGAGTTTCAGACAGTGAGGGTTGCCATTTCAAAAGCCCTGAGGTTGGAGCTTCCCTGCATTGTCTAAGAAATGCTAAAAAATTCATTGTGGATGGAGTAGTCTGAGTGAGGACAAAATGTAAAGTATCAGGGAACTGAAAGATAATGGAACAAATGATAGGGAAGATGAGCACAGGGGAAAGTATGTTTATGCTGTAGGGATTTATTGGCTCTGTTAAGGACTTGGCATCTTACACTAAGGGAAATGTGAAGTCAATTGAAGGCATTTGATTTGAGGAAAGGAAGAATTTATATTTAAGAGGATGTGTGTGTGTGTGTGTGTGTGTGTGTGTGTGTGTGTGTGTGTGTATTTGCAAGTTACGTGTCCCCAGGCTAGTGACATCATTGAGAAGTGGATCTGTGTTTGATTTATCTTTTGCATTGTCCTCATCACAGATCTTTTGTCATTTAATAATATTGTGGCTAAGCCGGGCGTGGTGGCGCACGCTTGTAATCCCAGCATTCGGGAGGCTGAGACCAGAGGATCCGGGTTCGCGGCCAGCCTCAGCTACCTAGTGAGGCACTCCGGAACTTAGTGAGACTCGGTTTCAAAATAAAGAATAAAAAAATAGGGCTGGGGGTGTAGCTCGGAGGTAGAATGCCCCTGAGTTCAATCCCCAGTA
>PVLC010013668.1:0-29138 GCA_004027655.1 Graphiurus murinus | reverse complement strand
TAATAATAATAATAATAATATTGTGGCTGAATAAATAGTTTTCAATTGATTATTGATTGATTTACCTTGGCTATTAAAGAGAGGCTTTATTTGTCTTATAAAGAATATATTTTAATACATAAGCCATAGCTACATTCACGAATTTAATTTTAAGCAAGACTACATATTTTTTTTTAAATTCAATATTTGTATACATTTGTTCTGGCTGGTGTCATTTAAATAATGCATATTTTTTAAACTTTCAAAATAGTAATGTATATTTTGAACTGATATGCAAAGTAACACAGGATGCTAGGTGTCATAAGTGCCCCAATACCAATTCAATTCTCTTTCAGGTGATAAAAAATGCAACTCAATATTCTGCAACTAATAAGAAAAGTTAAATGGTTCTTGCTTTTATAGAATGCTTAGAGCCCCATGAAAACCTATCATCATGTGCCAGTGGAAGAGCTAGATGGCAATTACTATCCTTACGTCAAGTTTACTCATCCTACTGATATCCACAGAATAGTATGAATAGTATGGGGCGAATCCAAATTGATGTGTGTTGCCATTATGATGCAGTTGACCATGTTTAAATGATATATTATCTGGAATACAAATTAATGCTATCACTTCATGTCAATTATTTGTTATTATTGTAGGAAAAACTATAGGAAAATAGCAAGTCATCTCATGGGATCGGAGTTTTGATTCAAGATTTAGAACACACTGGTTTTGGGTCCCAGATACTTTAGGTTCCATTTACAAAAATTTAGATATCAAACTTTATAACCAAGAATTTAATGTCAAAAGATTAGTAAATAAGTAGATTATTTGGGGATATATCTTTTATTCTAAAAATCATATTAAGAAAAAGGAAGTATAAAAATATAACTCCAAAGTATGTTTCCAGTGAGATAAGAAGACAAAAACAAAATTAATAGACTCCCAGTTGCATGTATATTCTATCAAATGTCAAATGTAAAGCCATACAGGAGGTAGATAACCACTGTAAGGGGACTGTGGGGAAGGACATGGAGGGTGTCTGTAGCAAACAGTTTCCTCCTATATGAGAGCATTTCATCCCAGAAGGAACCAGCATGGGTATAACCAAAGATGAACACCTCAAAATTTCTGTGGAATAAAGACAGAGACAAGATTCATAAAGTGTTCAGAAACACATAGATGACAGATAATAGAATATGCCAGCAAGAAACAGCTTATAAGTATGCATCAGGGTGGACAAAAGAGCTATGAAAGGAACTAGGATATCTAGGCTGGTGAGGGAAGTTTACCTGAACCTGGTAGGGCTCTGAGAACCAGACAACTGTTGTCTATAGACGAACCATATTTCAAGACATTTACTATAGAGATGGAGGAGGGAGTTGTGAGATATGAAGCTTGTAATGTTATCCCAGCCCACTCTATATGCCCACTCCATCTTCCTACTATAGATTTAGAAAAAAACCATCTTATTTAAGTGCAAGAAACAAGAAACAAAAAACTCTCCCTATACACAATAAAACTGTAGAATAAAAGATAAACAGAAACAACATACATTCCTATTGATAATGAGAAAATGCATTTGGAAATGGTTTCCACAAAACAGATGAAAATTATTACTTAATGTTATAAGAAGCTAAAGTGGCCAACAGAAGACTAACAAGAACAAATTAACAGAGTAATTATTGCTATGCAGGAACACTACACAATGCAATGGAAGAACTCAAGAAAAAGTGACCAGAAAACAAAAAGTATTAGTTGGAAAACAAGAGAACACACAGCTTAAATCAATCCTTCTCACTGAATAAATATGAAGACAAAAATTTACTGTAGTCTTCTTACAGTGAAGAATAGCTGCCACAGAAAGCACAGCAAGAGATAGTGAGGAAATAAATGAAAAGCAGATTTCGGAAACAGAAGCAAAGAAAGATTTAAAAACAATAACATCACAATGGGATAGAGGCATCCACCCTGATTTGCTCTTCCATGGGATAGAATGAAAGCAACAGGTGTGTAACTGAATAAGGAGGTGAGTTGATATGGGTGAGCACTGGAATTCAACAATACAGAAAGCAAAGCAAGGTCTGGTGAAGTTCAGTTACTAGGGATTATAATAGCAAGGGGAGCCAAATACCACAACATCTGGCACCCAACACACCACACATTACCAATATGGGAAGAAGTACTATCTCCTCCAAGAGGGTAAAAGTGAAAGACAGACTGTCACAGCTTGGCACAAAAGTTGACACCTCGCAGATACACAGCTTAAGTAAATCTCTGGAACCTGGTGGATACTCTCCACATTGTTTGGGCAGAAGGAGGTTCCACAAAATAGTACTGGCTCATGGGAGAGACACTGACACAAAGCCTTTGAAAATTTTGTGTGGAGAGGAGCATTGGCTGCCATGCAGAGAGTAGTGGAGAGACCACCTCTCTGAGATAGGGGCTAGGATCAGTCTCATGGTTTTGAATGGGGCCAGGGATAAAGATGGGATTCAAAAGTATGAGAATGGAAGATTATGTGGTTCCTAAAGCCCTTCCCCAGTACAGAAATTGGTGGTTCATGGTTCATTTGCATCTCCCACCTTGCCTTCAGAGGCATCCTGGAACCTGTTGTGGCTTTGGCATTTGCCTCAAATCAAAGGCACAATTTGTGGAACTGCAGGGAGGATATGTGCCTGGTGCAACCTTCAATTCTTCCCTAACTTGGTGGGTAGGAGGCATCTACTGTGGTCTCAATATTTGCCTCACTCCAGTGTGAGATGCTTGGTGAGCTCTGGAGAGAGAATGTGCCTGGTCTAGCCAACATTGCACCCTAAATTCTTTAATGAAAAGGGTCTGCCATGGGTTTGACATTTGTTCCATCCAGGCTCCATAGAATAAAAGACTCCAGACAGAACATATACCAGGTACAACCCATGTTACTCCCTAATTCCTTTGGAAAGAAACCATAGAGTTGTCTTAACTTTTATCAAGAAATTTGGATAGGAATATAAACTAGCTGTAGTTACAGCATACTCTGTGTGTTCCATTTATGAAAGAAACCTGGTGGAAAAACCCTGGGACAACTCCTTACCTCCTATATGCAAAACCTAAGAAGATTCAGAGAGAACTTATATCAATACAGCCCATGATCATTTTCGTTTACTTACATTTTTTCTGTGGTGCTGGGGATTGAACTCAGGGACATTCTTCCTCCAAGATACACTCTGAGCCTTTTTTATGTTTTTGTTTTGGAACAGTTGTTCCAAAATTGGAGTTGTGAAGAGCCTTGCTAAGTTGCTAAGGTTGGCTTTGAACTTGAGATCCTCCTATCTTAGCCTCCCAAGTACTAGGATTAGAGATTTGCACCACCACACCTGGCTCCTCACTTGCAGTTTTTAGAACCTTGGTTAGGAAGAATTTGTGGTATTTTTATTTCATTTTCCCTCATTTTTAACTTAATATTTAATTATTTAAATGTAACACCTATTTGTTTCTTCCAAGATACACATAAACTAATGGAATGCATGAGTAGCAATACAAAAGATGTTTAAGGGAATAATATACCCAGAATAGGAGAATATCTCAACCATAAAAGCACATGAAAGGGTAAATAGAAGGGTAGATCCAAAAATTAGAGGTAGGAAAGATTCAAATAAATACAAATTAAAATAAAACAAAGTCTTCAAATATGAATAAGAGAAGAAGAAATGAACAGAAAATGTTCAAGACAATCAGAAGAAAAGCAACAAAATATCAAGAATAAATATATGTCTTTTAGTAATAACTATCAATGTAATGTAACAATCCTCATATTCAAAGATATAGACTGGCTCAATGGATTAAAAAACAAGACCCAACAATGTAATGCCTATAAGAAAATCATCTGCAAAATTATACACAAACTGAAAGTTATGAAAATTCAATAAAGAAATATCATAAGTGAAATATACTATAGATAAAATGAACTAAACAGGCATCTGTAGAACATTCCATTCAATAGCTGCAGAAAAAAAGATTGCTTTTATAGTATAGAGCATATACTCTAAACACAAAGTAAGTCCTAACAAATTAAAAAAAATGGAATAGCATCATGCATCTTCTAAGATTACAATGGAATCAAACTAGAAGCCAATTGCAAGAGAAACTGCAGAATTTATACAAACAAATGGAGATTAGAAAACACACTTATGAATGAACAGTGGGTTATTGAAGAAGTCAGGAGTAAAATGTTACAATTTCTTAAATCAAATGAAAATGGAAATATATCCTACCTGTGGGAGAGAGCAAAAGCAGTATTGAGTGGAAAGATTATAGCAATAAGTGCCTATATCAAATACATAGAGATATCTCAAATAAATGACTGTATAGTGTATCACAGGGTACTGGAAAACAAGAACAGATCAAACTCCAAATCAGTAGAAGGAAAGAAATAATAAGTATCAGAGCAAAAACAAATGAAATAGATATTAAAACAATAACAAATAATCAATGGAACAAGGAGTTGAGTTTTTTAAAAAGATAAACAAAATTGACAAACCCTTAGTTAAACTAATGAGAAAGAGGAAAGAGAAGAGGGAGGAGGAAGGAGAAAGGGGGAGAGTGGAGAGGTGAGAGGTGAGAAGGGAGAAGGGAGAGGGGAAAGGAGAAAGAAGAGAGGGGAGAGAGATCGGAATAAATAACATTAGAGTTGAAAAAGGAGACATTATAACTGATACATGATACCTCTGAAATTCAAATGATCATTAAAGAATATTCTAAAATTCTATATGCCAATACACTGGAAAACCTAGAAGTAGACTATGTTCTGAACATATATGACCTACCATAATTGAATAAAAGAATATAAAAAGATCCTAATTAGGTCAGTAACATTTAATGAGATTGAATCAGTGGTATAGTTTCTCAACAAAGAAAAAAAAAAAAAAAAGAAAAGTCCAGAGCAGATGTATTCACTGTTGACTTTTTTTCAAATTTTAAAAGAAAAACTAATACCATTGCTTCTAAATATATTCCACAAAATAGAAACGAAATGAATCTTTCCAAACTCATTGTAAGAAGGCAGCATTATCTTTTTACCAAAACCTGATAAGGACACAACAAAAAATGAGAAATACAGATCACTGTACTTGATGAATACAAACACAAAAATTCTCCAAAAATGCTTGCAAATTTAATTTAACAGCACATTAAAAACAAAATAACCATGACCAAGTGGGTTTCATTCTGAGAACAAAGATTGTTCAACATATGAAAATATAATATAATACAAAACATAAATATAATTGAATAAAAACACGATCAAAACGATAGATGCACAAAAACTTTTGATAAAATTCAACATTACTTTCTGATAAAAGACCTAGATAAATTAAGTATAGAAATACTGTGCCTCAAGCCGGGCGTGGTGGCGCATGCTTGTAATCCCAGCATTCAGGAGGCTGAGACCGGAGGTTTATCGATTATAGAATAGGCTCCTCTAGAGGTTCGCGGCCAGCCTCAGCTACCTAGTGAGACACTCCGCAACTTAGTGAGACTCGGTTTCAAAATAAAGAATAAAAAATAGGGCTGGGGGTATAGCTCGGAGGTAGAAAGCCCCTGAGTTCAACTCCCAGTACCACAAAAAAAAAAAAAAAAAAGAAATACTGTGCCTCATTATTAAAGCCTATGCATAATAAACTCATAGCCAACATCATACTGAATTGGGGAAAACAAAGCATTTCCTCTAAGATGAAGAATAAGACCCGGGTATTCACTATTAGCAGTATCATTTATATAGTACTTGAAATATTATCTAGAGTAATTATACAAGAGAAATTAAGAAATTGATACAATCAGAAAAGCAGAGACACAAATTATCCCAGTTTATACCTGAAAATGCTAACAGCTCACTCTGTCAAAAGACTATTAAAATGGATAAATTCAGTAGGATAGCAGGATACAAAATCAACGTACGAAAATCATCATTTTTGTGTACATCAATAATGAACTCACCAATGAAGAAAAAGAAATCCCATTCACAATAACCATTAAAATAAAACACATAGGAATAAACTTAACTAAACAAATGAAAGACTTCCACAATGACAGTTACAAAACACTAATGGAAGAAATTAGAGAAGGCACTAAAAGATGGAAATGCCTCTGGTATTCATATGAAAGTACAGGTTATCCAAAGCTATCCTGAGCAAAAAGAGCAGTGCTATAGGCATCATAATACCTGATTTCAAAATAATCTACAAAGTCATACCAAAAAAGTATTGGTATAAAAACAGATGTGTGGCTGGGTGTGGTGGTGCACGCTTGTAATCCCAGCATTTGGGAGCCTGAGACCAGAGGACCCGGGTTCGCGACTAGCCTCAGCTACCTAGCGAGGCACTCCGCAACTTAGCGAGACCCTGTTTCAAAATAAAGACTAAAAAATAGGGCTGGGGGTGTAGCTCAGAGGTAGAATGCCCCTGAGTTCAATCCCCAGTACCACAAAAAAACAAACAAACAAACAAAAAAAAAACCAGATGTGTGTATAGATCAATGTAACAAAAAAGAAGCCCCAGAAATAAATCCATGCATTTTCAGTCAACTAATTTTTAATAAAGTTGTCAAAAGTATTTGTTGGAGAAAGCACAACCTCTTCAGCAAATGCTGGTTGGAAAACTGATTATCCAAATGTGGAAAATTGACCCCTATCTCTCACCCTGTGAAAAAAGAAAAAAAATCACCTCAAAATTGATTGAAGATAATAAAGTAAGACCCACAGATTCCAAAACTACTAGAAGAAAATAGGAGAAATCCTGTAAGATTTTGGCATAGACAATGATTTTCTATAAAGCCTCCAAAATCACAAAAGTAAGAATAAAAATAGGATTATATAAAATTAAAAAAAAAACTATGCACAAGAAAGGAAACTATTAGGAGATTGAAGAGACAACCTACAGAATGGGAGAAAATATTTGCCAAGTATTCCTCTGAGAAAGGATTAATATCCAGAATGTATAAATACCTCAAAATACTAAACAACAAAATAATTAGTAATCTGAAAATACAATGGGCAACTCTGAACAGATGCCTCTGAAAAGAAAAAAATATAAATGGTTAGTAAATATGTGAGAAAATACTCAATATCTTTAGCCAACAGGACTTGCAAATCGAAACTACACTGAGATTCCATCTTACCCAAGTTAGAGTAGCTATTATGCAAAAACACAAAAAATAACAAATTTTGGTCAGGATATAAAAAAAGAAAAAAAAACTCAGACATTGTGGGAATATAAATTAGTGCAACCACTGTAAAAAACTGTATGATATTCATCAAAAAACTAAAACTATAACTAACATATGATCTTCACTCCTTGGTATATACCTGAAGGAAATGAAATCAACATGCAAAAGAGATAGCAGCATATAACTATATTTATTGTGACACTATTCACCATAGCCAAGATGGTTAACAGATTACTGGATAAAAATATCACACACACACACACACACACACACACACACACACACACACACATACACGAGTATTAAATAGTATCATTTGCAGGAAAATGGATGGATGTTAAGTAAAATAAGTCAGACACAGAAAGATAAGAATCACATTTTCTCTCATACACACACACACATATATATATATATGTATATATATACATATATATATACATATATATGTCTGAGTTTTCTTTTCTTTTTTTATATCCTGACCAAAATTTGTTATTTTTTGTGTTTTTGCATAATAGCTACTCTAACTTGGGTAAGATGGAATCTCAGTGTAGTTTTGATTTGCAAGTCCTGTTGGCTAAAGATATATATATATATATATATATATATATATATATATATATATATATATATATATGTTGAAACTAAGAAAAAAAAAAAGATGACCTGAAAGTGAAGTAGAATTATGAGGGAATGGGGAAGGCTAGGGGGAGGAGAAAGAAAGGGGAAACAGGGAAAAGTTCTAAGAAGGCTAGATATACAAGATATAATCACAGCATATTCATCTAAGAATATCACAGTGAATTTCATCAATTTGTACAATTAGCAAATGTTAATAAGCATAAAATAAAACAAAAACTTTTATAAAAATGACTGATTATGCATCTGGGATGGTAATATAGAAGGTGAAACAAGAACATCTAGTCATACAAAGAACTGATACTTGCCTCTTCTCTCTCCCTTGCAACGAGAGTTCTTGTTTAGACACAGTTCTAGACAATGAGATGTTAAGTTATAGTTTACTGAGAAAGCTTATTCTATTCTGATATTAGCTGTGCCCCTTTTCTGTTTCAATCACCTGTCTTCCTTTATATTAAATGAACACAAATCTAACAGGATACTGCTATCTCATACTCAAGGCAAGTTATATGGTAAAGAAGCCAACATCATCAGGAAGAGGGTAGCAAAATAACAGAATGTATTAAATTTTCTATGATTTTCAGTTGGTCAACAGTATATTTTATAGACAATGTTGAAGTATTATCATCAGATTTAGAGTATACAACATGAACTAAATACCTCAGAAAGCTTCTGTGATTTATTAAATTATACCATTAATATGTGTTCCTCTTTATACCCTTTCTCATTCTTAAATGTATAGCTTAGCATTAATAACTATTTTCCTTTTTATATTGCACTCATTCAAAATGAAGATTTTTGGGAAACCAAAATAGTCACATGTAGGGCCTCCTAGAGGAGATTAACTGAGTTGATGTGATATAGTAAAAAGGAGTGCATGATTATACACCAGAGAAGCATAGATTTAAGTCCCATTTTAGATGAGAAAGGATGTGCATTTGGGGGGAGCTTAACCACTTTGGCATCAATTTCCTCAAAACGATTGATTGTAAAACACCTTTCATCATGGTCTGTCAACAAGTGATGCTCAATTAATAACAGTGATGGCCAGTCTGGCATATTCTAGTAGCCTTGAGAATTACTATCTTAATAGCACAGGTACTTTGGGGGAAAGTACTTCAATTACCTGTGCCTCAGATTCATTACTTATTAAAAGGAGATATTAATAATAATAGTTTATAGTCTCTGTTGATAAATAAATAATATAATTCATGCAAACAGAGAAAAATTCAATGAATGTTACCTAGGGTTATTATTATTATTTACCCTAAAAACTATCCTAGTCTGGCTTCTGGTTTCTTTGAGTTACTTTAGAGTTCACAGAGTATAGTCATTAAAGAAAGAATAGCAGGCCTCGATCTTCCTCAGAACTGTACTTGTTAGTTAGAGTGTTTTTCCTGCATTAACTTCTCTACTAAGAGTTTGGAAACTTCTCAATGGATTACTGTGGTGTGTCCCTGACAGGCACATACTGCTCTGCACAGAGAGATGCAATGACACCACCATCTCACTTTCTACTCATGGAAAACTGTCAGTCATCAGCTAATAGTTACTTTCTGACTACTAGGTTATTTTAAATATTTAAACCAAAACAATGTTGAGGCCATGATTTAAATAGAGGTATCTTGTATTAATATTAAAGACATACAAAGATTCCAAGAAATTCAGAATATCATAAGAAAAGACTTCCCAAACCAGCAGAAAGATTCCACATTCAACTTTTTTATGATTAATATCAACATTATATTTTGGGGACCATGTTGTATATATGGTTCTTTTCTTTATCCAGCTGAGATTTTAAAATGGATAGTAAGTCTTGAAGAGAAATGAATTTTCAAAAGAGATTTAAAGCCACTCTTCTAAGTTGGATTTTTGTTCATTAGCACACTAGAGCCTCAGGACTTATTTGGTTCATAATGGTAAGATCAAGGAGAGGCCACAGTAAAATATCCACTTATTTTAGTGACATGTTCTCTTCCCTGTTCCCCTCTCAAATGAGTACAGAGATTGTTGCTGTGAATAGCCCTTCATCTCTCTATAGTCCCTGGAGCCTGATCCAAATTTTGGCTAATTCTCAGGAATACAAGCATGGGTGTCATAGAGCCAAAATTCTGTTTCCACCTTATAAGGAAGCAATGAGTTTTCAAACTCAAGTTAATCCAAGTACTAAAATTCTCTTAAAAAAAAACACAAGTATTGCCTGAAGCTATTTAAGGATCTAGAGCTCTTTTTTTGCCTCAAACTCAATGCCAAATTCATCCATCAACTAATCATCTTCTGGGAGGGGGTAAACACGTTCATTTTTGTTGGAGGAGACATGACAAGGACCTTCTCTAGACCAGGAAAAAAACATTTACTCTTCATATCACTTGGCACTATCAGTGAATTGTGGATGGTTTACTAATCCTATGAGACATAATTGATAAATTTTATCCTAAGGCAGTTTGCAATTTCAATGCCTATTAGTTAAAATTAATGCTAATGGAAGGGATTTTTTTAAAAAAAAGATCTGGACACCTAGATGATCTTAATTTTTTGATTTGCTTGGATATGGCTGATCCTGAGGGAGTGGAAATCCCCCTTTCAATTTGAACATTAGTAACTTTGGAAATGTATATTCTAAGATAGCCCATTCTGTTGCAGGTTCTATAGCAATTTTGAAAACAAATTTGTATCCTTAGTTAGCACTGCCCCCAAACAATGAAGGTTCAGCCATAGCCCATAGAGCAAGAAAGAAGACAATTAACATCGCTTTAAAATAATGTATATTTTGTACAAAAATAAGTTAATGAGGAAAAAGATTATAACAGTGATGGGCACTATTTTTTCTTTATGAATTCTATGAGGTATCTTCCAAATGAACTGTTTCTCTAATAGGCTATGCATTTCCATATCAAAATCTGAGTGGCATAGGCTGTCTCATTTGTCTATGCCACTGTGCTGGCTACCCTATATTTGTTCTTCGAGAACCATTTCCCTCACTTTTCCATCATGTTCTGTGCCTTAAGGGGCTGACCTTGATGAACTGCATCATTTGGACCTGATTGCTTTCTGGTAGAGTGAGGTCACAATTTGATCGAGATATTTATTTTCCTCGTCCTTTCCCACCTAGGTCAAGATTTGGCAATGGCTTATCTTTTCTCTCAAGGATTTCAGTTCTTCTCTCTATATTTTGGCTTTCTTGGGTGCCAGGGGCTGACTCCACAGAATCTTCAGACCTACTTGCTCTCCATGCTCCTTTCTTACTAGCACTGTTCTCCTTCATTGTCCCTTACTGTTTTTTAAATCTTTTTCTATATATTTTCTATATAAGGTTTTCTGGGTGTGGCATCTACTCACTTCCAGAAAACTGGTGAATACATTCTCTATCTGACACGGTTCCTAGTCCATAGTCAATACTTAATGCTTCTGACTATTATTGCTTATATATCCACCACATGGTTTTTATATTTAAAGCATATATGGTTCGATTGCAAGCCAGAAACATTTTCTTTTGTGATTTTTACAGCAATGGAGAATTTATGGTTTTGGTTTGCCTTTATAAAACTGACGTTTGAAAACTAAGATTGTGAAGAATTGCAGGATGAATATAGGGTTACATTTCAAAAGCTTAAACTTTAGAACTGAGAAATCATAAAAATCTCACTCATATTAACACCAGTAAGTATCAACATTTCTTAACTGTAGCAGAATTTATCAAAATAAGAACCTACTGCTGGTTGGCTGAGGTCTGAAATTTTTTGCACTTTCATTTTATTAGTTTAAGGAATATATTTACTGTTCTAAGTTCGGTCTTTGAGCTTCTGAGACTCATGTCTGTATGAGCCAGAGAAAGAGCCTCAGATTTATCCATGGCCCATTCTATGATGTTGTGAAGGGAAGCAGTGAAAGTAGTCTTTTCAGATAAGAATTTCACCACCATCGTATTTATGCAGGAAGGATTGTTGCTATGTCATTACATACTTGTTTCTCAAAATATTCCAGAGCTAGCTGGCATAGTGTCTTCTGAAGAAGTTTTTTAAAAAAATGTAGATTATCTGTGTCTAATCAGGACCCTTCTGAATCCAAATATCTGGGATTAAGGCCTTGATACATTTAATATTAATTTTATTAACTTGCCCAAGTAATAATGCTACATAACAAATTGAGAACAATTGTGATAATATAGCCATACTAAATGACCCTTTCTGTGGTAGGAGGGGGTCTTAAAATTGATATATCTGAATATTTAAAAAGGCTAGCTGGGCATAGTAGCACACACATGTAACTGCAGTACTTGGGAGGCTAAAACAGGAGGATTGCAGGTTTGAGGACAGCATCAGCAAGTAGAGAGACTCTCATCAACCTAGGGAGATCTTGTTTCAAAATAAAAATAAAATTGGGCTGGGGATGTAGATCGGAGTTAGAATGCCCATGAATTCAATTTCCAGTACATCACACACATATAAATGAATAACAAGGCTAACATATAAAATAAAGTTAAAATTTTTGGAAAGATAGCTTTGCTATAACATACTAGGACTTCAGAATAAGCTGTTATATTTAAAATTAACAGTTACTTAAATTATGGGAGACCTAAATTCTATAACAGATATAATCACTGTAGAGTGATGACATAAAATTTACGATATGACACAACTCACTTATGACATTCTATCTCCTGTTATTTTTACATGTGCCTAACCTTTGTTGAGAGTTTGTGATCTCCTTGAAAGCAAGGACCCTGCCTTTTATGTTTTGTAGAGTCTATAGTTCTTAGTACAGTATCTGACCATAGCAGGAGTGTAATCAGGTTTTGTTTTTGTTTTTGTTTTGGAATAATTCATGAGTGGAGAATATAATATTTTTGAAACAAGATTAAATGTGTGTATGTGTTTGTGTGTATGTGTATGGAATGGTTATATAGTGGTAAAAGATTCAGTAGCAAAAGCTAAATATTGTGGTATTGAATTCTCAGTGAAGATGCTCCATTGTATCTAGAATAGTCATCTAGTCATAAAACTGTGGGTGGAAATAAAAAAAAAATCAGACTTAAGCTAGACCTTGACATTTGAAGGTGATGGGCGGGGGGGGGGGCACCCTAATACACATGATGTACTTTCACAAATATATCAAAGTCAATCACTAAACTGAACTTGAGAAGGAGGGAAGGCGAGGGAGGGAGGGAGGAATTGGGGAAGGGATTAAATGAGAAATGTGTGCATGTATGCCTTTATCTGCTTGTACCTAACAAAGATGTATGATTACAATGCACCAATTAATAAAAAAAAAAAAAAAAGAATGGGTCAAGTAAGTAGGTTCTGGTAGGAAATTATATTCCAATGACTGAAGCTAATGGTTTTGGGTAAGTCAAAAATCATGAAAAAATATGTGGAGAACAATAGTGACAGCAAACAGAAAGTTTAATATTTGACAGAACGAAGAATTGAAGAGGAGAAAAATATTGAACAAGTGAAGATTGTTATGATTTAGAGAGTTAAAAGAACCTGAAATGCTCTGTATTAACCCCGTAAGTGATTGGCAAACACTGTAAGCTTAGGGGGAGAGAGGAAGGTTGAGTGTAATTGTTTTCCCTTTGATGTGAGGGCCATAGGGGCTTGGAGGGCAAAAAGGACATAGTGAGATTTTTCTTTTTTGTTTTTCTCCATGGTCTCTTTCAAATGAGTCCAAATAAATAGGAAATAAGTATTGCTTCTTCCTGTCTTCCTCCCATCATGGGCCCCAGGCATATGTGCACTGTGGAAAAGTTTAAAATTTAGAAAACTGTAGGTAAATAGAAGCAATGGGAAGTGGCTGTTGGTATCTAATTTTTTGGAAGCCCTTGACATTTTTAAAATCCCCATAACTCTGTGCACAGAGAGTTTTGCAGATAATGATTTGGAAACAAAAAGAAAACTTTTACTATCTGGAGAGAGACATTGGGAGATTCTTCTTCAAGCAAATAACATCTTAATTTTTTATCCTAATGATTGAAATGTAGTGATATAGCTTCAGAGCATAAAGTGACAGTGTTAAAGTCATGATATTTTCCTTCCTTCAATGCAGTCTTATGAGTAAATGAGCCTGACTAAACGGCAAGCACATTCTCTCACAGGGGAAGAGCAAGAGCATCATGCATTTTGAACAGAAGCACAAGTTGCAGAGCAAGATATGCCAGAGTGAGGGCGGGTGACATTATGAAAATAGAAAATACCCGTTATCCAAGTGGGCTATCCACCACTTCTAGCAGGATGGAACTGCCCTTCTTTCTGTCATGCCTACTCCAGATTTTCATTCGTGTTTTCACTGTACTTGGCAAGCTGCAGTCCTAAGTCAAGATGTTCTGTTACTAAACTACTTTCAGCACAGGCAGCCACATGCATCTCTGACACCTGGGAGTCAGTCAAGGCACAATGCAGCTGTATTTTTGCAGTAGGAGGGAGGGAGAAGAATTTTGCTGTTTCCTCAGGGAAGAGAATAAAGGTAGCTGTTCCACCAGGTCAAGATCTTGGCAAGGTTAACTTGAAGGAAGGAACCTTATAGGACTGTGTGGAGTCCACTCTCCAAATATCTTAGAGGTCACAGAGCACTGCTCATCTCAATTCATAGTGATGTCTGGTAACAGAAGTTTCTCTGCATTCAGGCAATTTAGGAAACAATCAGCCAGACAATATGGGGGTGCTCACCACAAGATGCCTGCTGCTGGGGTAATGCCCAGCTGTGATTTTATTTTCCTCTATTTGGATAACAAAATTCATTCCCACAGAATTAACTGAAATAGACTGCCAAAGAAACGGCCAGTGTGAAAGAACACATGCTAAAATATCAACATTCCAGGACCCATATTGAGATCATTGCAGCAATAAGAACATATTTCCAAAGAGCCAGAATAAAACAGCAGTAAGTCTAGAAGAGTTCTGGTCCTGCCAGATGTGGCATCTCACATGAACACACAGAACTTTGGGGATGTGGATATGAGATCTTCATTGCAAAATTATATACATATTTTGGAAATATCATCTGTCAAGTATAGTACACTCTAACTGCAACCACCAAATTTTCAATAGCTTCCCGATATTCCTATTTTTTCTTGTATTTAGTTTCTACCTGCAGAAAAATAAAAGAAGCCATATATATATATATATGTATATATATACATATATATATATATATACATACATACATACATCAGGAAATATGTTTGGTTAATAAATAAAGAGCTTTGATAATTATTTTCCTAATGAGAATATGATTACACAAGATGCAGAGTGTTCTTATTGTCATATTTCTTACAAAACTGTTAGTAATCATTACATAGCTAATTTCTGCAACAAAATTTGTATCTTTTTAAGCATTCAATTTCTGTCATTTCAATGCTTTCCATGGAGTGGATACTGTGCATAATTAGGAAGAGAGAAGAATGAGCAATTCAAGGTTTCCAGTGACATATTAACTAATACATTTCATCTACATCTAAAGTATATTAAATTACATTAGTGTTGGAGATTCTTAGACCAAAGTCTGGCTACTTATATCTTATCTTTTTAATTAGGAAGATGATAGTAGAATCTCAATTCAGGGAACCCATCATTCATTTCTTGTACAAACCCTTTCAAAAATCCCCATCATTCATGTTTTACCAGATGATAAATTTTAAATTTTCCACATATGGTTATAATGCCATGCTTTTCCACCATGGGAAGCCTTCTTCCCAGAAATTTCCTATGGAATAAAATATGGAAGAGAAAATGCAATATGGGAACAATATGCCGAAATACTGAAAATCTCTCTGTTACCACTGATACTTTTCAAGTATCCCCAGATAACTTTGCACTTCAAATTAGTTGCAAAAAGTGATAAATTCCCCATGTAAACTAATATAAAATAATCTTAGTCTTTTACTGAGTTGAATTTGAAAATCCAGAATTTACATTTACGAATTGATACAACCTGTCCACAAAGGAGCTGGTTAAGGGTTTCATCAAAAGCAAAAGAACAACATGAAAAGGGAACTGTAGTGTGGTTTATTTCTTACTCTTTTGAAGTATGACTAAAATATGACTCAGCCTCCTCCCCTATGTTCCACAGAGCTGTTAACCCCCGGAGCTAACATTCAATAAGAATCTGAGGGAGAAAGAAGGAGGGTACAAATGTGTCAGGACCAGGGTCATTTCTTGTCTTATAGCCCCAGTCTTACAGGGTAGGCACAGATCACAGCTGCCCTAATTTGCTCCTCTGTCATTAAAACAGCAGGGCTGACACTGGACAGCAAAAGAAAAGCTTCTCTTGAAGAGATCTTGGACAAAATCCAGTTTATGTGATTCTAACCTGGACTCTTCCTTCTTTAGGAGTACCACCTAGAAAATTCTGCACAATAACACTTTTAAAATAATAAGAACATTTTAAAAGTGAACTGCTGTGCATTTGGTCTCTAAGGACACAGGCTTCCCGCTCTTTTTGGAAAAAATGATCTGTCTTCTCTTGTTACTTCATTTCCTTAATGCTCGAGTTGGTGCTTTTAGTCTTTATCTTCAGCTCCGGTGACAGTGCACTGGGGCTGAAGGTTCTGGTTTTTAATCTGAGACTTCATGCTCCAGCTGCTGAGGTCACCAAAAGGAGTATATAGGGATCAAAGAAACCTACTCATGCCTGTTAGATGGGAAGCAACAGCTGATTCCCAGAGCCATGGCCAGGCCACCTCAAGTGAAGTAATTCATCCAAAGAAAGAAATGACATGTCAGCCAGGGTAAGAGTAATTGTGAAGATAAAGGGAATTCTCATGACAAGTAGGGAGGGTACTCACTGAGAGCTGGGGGGAACCACCAAAGACAGATTAGAGACAGAATGGGTTATAGGTCCACAATGAACAGGTGGTCATTGCTCACAGTGTGTGGAGAAAGTAATGCTGAGCAAAAGATTTCCCACAGTAAAATAGGGCTGACAGGGATATTAAGAACATTTCAGTCATTCGTTTCACTTGTGCATTTCTTTTCTTTTTTTTTCTTTGAAAATATCATGAACATTCTTTGTCTTTTGTGTGTGTGTGCATATCTGTTAGCTTCAATTTTCCCAATAAGAAAACAACAATCAGTGAAAAGAAATTTCAAAGCTTTTGACTAAAGAGTTTTGTAATATTTAACCTACTTGAATGTATTTTTATTTACTCTTAAGTTTTATATGCAACAGAAATAATAGTTTTAGTTAATTTCTAAGAATTAGAAAAATGCATATATTTGAGTAACAATCACTAAAAACAATGTACAAGAATCATGTCAACCCCACAGTTTTCCATATCATATTCCAATAATCACTCTCTCTTTCCACTCCTTGGCAAACTCTGATTTTTTAAATGTTTCATATGTGTCTATACATTTAACTTTTCTAGAATGTCATATAAATGGAATAATAAAATATGTAGTTTTTTTAGTCTAGTATTTTTCATTTGATACAATGCATTTGAGATTCATTATGTTGTGTATATCAGAAGTTCATTCTTTTTATGTGCATATTAATCCATGTAGAGTACTTTTTCAGTCATTGCTTTATTTTTATTAACATGTTAATTTTAAATATTAATGGGGTTCAGTGTGATATTTCCACACATGCACCCAGCATGTATAAAATAAGTCAACCTGAATGTAGAATAGAGATTAACACAAGTCAAGAAGGGTGTGGGAAGGAGAGAGGGCCAATTCAGGCATCAAGGAAATTAAATAAGAAGAGGACAGATACACATTTAGCATGTGTGGAAATAAGACCAAATCCAATCTCCCTTTGTCCATCTTCCTCCCATACCCTTCCCAATTTCTATTAATCACTATTCTACATTCAGGTTTACTTACTTAGCTTCCATATATGAGAGAGAACATGTGATGGTTGTTGTTTTGTTTTCCTTATTTTAGTGGACATAATGACCTCCAATCTCATCCATTTTGTTGCAAATGATGGGATTCATTCTTCATTATGTCTTAATAATATCCTATTATGTGTACATGCCACATTTTCTTTATCCATTCATCTGTTGATGGGAATCAAGGCTGGTTTTATATCTTATATATTGTTAATAGTGACACAATAAACATGTATAAGCACATATCTATTAGGTATGCTGATTTCTTTTCCTTGGATATTTACCCAGAACTGGAATAGTGGATCATATGGTAGATTTCTCTTTAGTTTTCTGAGGAACCACCATACTCTTCTCCATAATGGTTATACTAATTTATATTCACAGCAGAAAACATATTAGTGGTTCTCTTTCACCACATCCTCAGCAGTGTTTGTTATTAATAATTTGTTCTGTTTTTGATAATAGCCATTCTGACTAGGGTGAAATGGTATCTCTTTGTAATTGTGATTTGAATTTTCCTGATGACTAGTGATACTGAGTTTTTCTTTTCATATATTTGTTGATCATTTGTATTTTTCTTTGGAAAAGTACCTATTAAGATAATTTGCCCACTTTTTTGTTATCTTTTATGAGTACTTTGTATATTCTGTAAATTAGCCCTTTTTCAGATGCATAGCCAGCAAATATTTTCTCCCATTCTGTGGATTATTTCTCCATTTTTTTGTTTCATTTGCTATACAGAAACTTTTGAGTTGGAGGAACTCTCATTTGTCAATTTCTGCTTTTTTTCATGTGCTTTTTGTTTTTTTTTCCAGATTTTCCTTGCCTGTACCAGTGCAAAAAAATGTTTTCCAGAAGTTTATTTCTAGTAGTTTCAGAATTTTAGATCTTACATTTAAGTCTTTGATTCACTCTAAGTTGATTTTTTTACAGGGTAGAAATAGGGGTCAAGTTTCAGTCTTCTGCATGTGGATATCCAATATTTTCAGCACCTTTTATTGAAGAGGATGCTTTTTTTCCAATGTATGCTTTGGGCACCTTTGTTTAGAATCAGTTGGATATAAATGTAGTTTTATTTCTGGGATCTCTATTATGTTTCATTGGTCTATGTGTCTGTGTTTATGCCAGTACCATGCTGTTTTTGTTACTGTGGCTCTGTAGTGTCTTGAAATACTATATTGTGATGCCACCATCATTTTTTTTGTCTTAAGATTGTTTTGGCTGTTTGAAGTTCTGCTTCTAGGCATACTTTAAGGTCAGCTCAAATATTACTTTTTAAATCCTTGTCTATGACCAGATATATCTTTCTTCCTCTGTGATCTTGAAGGACTTTGTTCACCTTAAAAATATAACATTTGAAATTGGTGGTCTATGTCTTTGTCTTAACATGTTGAATTCCTCAATACCAAAACTATGCAATAATCACTAAATATGCTCTAACCACCTAACATAATGTTGACAAGCATGCATTTTTCAGCTAATTTAAATGTACTCTGTAAAATAAGAGCCACTTATGGAGAAATTATTTCAGTAAGTTGAACACTGTAAGCTATAAGACTCCCTTCAAAGTTTCTAAAATTCTGTAATGCAGATTTACAGTGTTAATCACATTGTTATTTTCACAGTGAAATTACAAAGATTCATACTAAAGAGTATAAATAAAAACTAAAAATTAGGTAAAGGATAGGGAGCTGCATTTTCTTCTCAGCAGTAAGAATATTATAAAATTTCTAAGGGCATATTGGAAAAACTCTGTTATTTAAGTATTTAAATTATACTATATATTTCTTAGTCCAAATGTCTCTCCCAAATCAGACATGTGTAGAAGACAGAAAAAGTTTCAATGGGAAAAGAGAATAACATGGCATTTTCTCCTCTACCACTTTCTAAATTCTGGTAAGTGGGAATTGAATATAAAGATAAATCACTTCCATGTAATAGAGGTAAAACTGGTTGGCTATGCCTTGCACCAGATTTTAGTAGTGTTTGATATTACAAGAAATCAGTTTGGTTCTTCCACTTAAAAACTATATGACATCGAGGCATGCTGGCACATGCTTATAATTCCAGTACTTTGGAGGCTGAGACAGGAGGATCGTAGGTTGGAGTCCAGCCTCAACAATTTAGTCAGGCCTTTCACAACTTAGTGAGACCCTGTTTCAAAATAAGAAAAAAATAAGACTGGGGGTGTAGCTCAGAGGTAGAATGTCACTGGGTTCAATATCCAGTATCCCCGCCCACACACACACACTATATGACAGTGGACATTTGCTATATTTTTATTTTTTTTTTATTTTTTTTTTTTTTTTGCGGTACTGGGGATTGAACTCAGAGGCATTCTACCTCCGAGCTACACCCCCAGCCCTATTTTTTTATTCTTTATTTTGAAACCAAGTCTCACTAAGTTGCAGAGTGCCTCACTAGGTAGCTGAGGCTGGCCGCGAACCCGGATCCTCCGGTCTCAGCCTCCCAAATGCTGGGATTACAAGCGTGCGCCACCACGCCCGGCTTCATTTGCTATATTTTTAAAATCACTGTTTACAGTAAAAATTCTGGGGAGAGTTCCTTTTTTCAACTAACTGGCTGACCACAATAAAAGCCAAGCCATTGCATGGTTTCCATCAACCAGGTCAGCTTCCATGGTTACTGATTATACACTAATAAGTACACTCAAACTATAGGCATTTGGTTCAATGCTTTTTGTTTGTTTTGTTTTGTTTTGCGGTACTGGGGATTGAACTCAGGAGCATTCTACCTCCGAGCTATCCCCCCAGCCCTATTTTTTATTCTTTATTTTGAAACAGGGTCTCACTAAGTTGTGGAGGGCCTCACTAAGTAGCTGAGGCTGGCCTCGAACCCGGATCCTCCGATCTCAGCCTTCCAAATGCTGGGATTACAAGCGTGCGCCACCACGCCCAGCTTTCAATGTTTTTATTTTTGTATGTGACATAAATTATGAAGTTAAAACTCTGCAGGTGGAAAAACTGTTACTTTTGTATCCAATATGTGCATACTAATTTAAAAAGATAAAATATTCTCAGATTGGTGATAAAATCATATTAGCAAGGCGGGCATGGTGGCGCAGGCTTGTAATCCCAGTATTTGGGAGGCTGAGACCGGAGGATGCGGGTTCGCGGCCAGCCTCAGCTACCTAGTGAGTGAGACACTCCGCAACTTAGTGAGACCCTGTTTCAAAATAAAGAATAAAAAATAGGGCTGCGGGTGTAGCTCAGAGGTAGAATGCCCCTGAGTTCAATCCCTAGTGCCACAAAAAACAACAACAACAACAACAAAAACATATTAGCAGCTTTCTACAGAGCAGACAGATGATAGACAATCACAAGCAAGAAGGTGACTCTAAGATGACCCTTTCAAAGTGTTGGCTATAATTGAATTTTCACTGATAAACACCTCCAACAACCTATGTATGCACTAGTTCTGAGGAATCACCTTCATTAATGTCCTTACCTTCCAACCTTCTGAATTGAGTTGATTTGTTTCTAGTAAATATATGTAAATTGTGTTTAGATGCCCTGGATAGACCTGGAAGAGGGCAGAATGAATGTTCATTAAAATGTAAACTGTGGTTGTCTATCAAGAAGCATAAATATAATTATTTTGATAGAATTTAAGAATGTGAATATTCTATAGATAAAGTGGCTATGTAATTGGTTCAAACCTAAAAAATTATGCAAGCAAATGAGGATATGATTAAATATATTGAGATGATAGGCATAAGTGGAGATGAGTATGCCTCATTTGAAAAGTAACATATGTTACAATTTTTAGGACATCTAATAAAATAGAAAACAGAAGTTTTTAGTAGAAATACTAAAAGAAGTAGAGACAAGAGTCAAGAAAAAGACAAAAAATACCTTTTCAACTTCCTATAAATTAAAACAATATCTAGAGGTTCATGATGTGGTGTAGAGTCCCTAAAATGAAAAATTTCCATTCAGTATGTGAATATATTACTTTGCTGAAAGGAAAGAAGAAAAATTCTCCTTATGTACATCCAATATATATCTGTCTTATTCTCCATTTCATTAATTATTTTGATCATTTCAGAAATATTTACTTAATTACTACTATGGAGCAGGATTGAGTTGGGTACTAGCAAGTCAGATTGAATAATCCAGACATAGATTCTTCTTTAGTAGAGATGCTATTTGAATGACAGATGAAGGGGAATAAGTAACTATAATACTTCTTGAGAAAGATTAAACCTATAGGAGCTTATAGGAGTGGCACCTATCTAAGACTTGAACACTTCAGGGATGTGATTTCCCTGACAAATGATATTTAATCTGAGACATGGAAGATGAATAGAATTTAGCCACTTATGGTCAGAGGAGCACAGTGGGTAGGCAGGAGGATGAGAATGTGCTAAGACTCAAAGAGAAAGAGCATAGAATTTTAACTGAAAAAATTTAGTAAAATTAGAGCTTAGTTATTTTAGCAAAATAGTAAAAAATGAGGCTGGTAAGCAAAATTAAATCATGAAAAATAAGGTCATCTACATTAAAAAAATTACTTAATTTCAAAGAAATGGGACAGAGAAATTTTAAGTAATGAAATCGCATCAAATGATAATTTTATAAAAAGGAATACTGTTCCAGTGTGGCACCTGAATAGTGGGAAAATAGGCAACATACAGGAAAACAATTAAATGATTTTTGAAGTACACACAAGAGGGTCATTATAGTTAGAATGTAGAATTTTATTCAAGACAAGTTTATACCACTGAACCATATACTTAAAAATAGTTAAGAAAGCAAAGCTCATGCTATATATGTTTCATTACAATAAAAAAGAAGCATTTAGGTAGTCAGATCTATTGAACTTATTGAAATTTTAGTTATGGAAAGTGTGGGGATAATTGAGGACACATGGATCTGGGATAGTGGTATTATACATAGGATTAGTCTTTTAAATATACAACATCAAAAGAGGCATAATTTGTGATATGAAAACAGTTTAATATTGAGCTCTGGTTTATTATAATATACTTTCTCCTATTTTATTTCTTTTAGTTTACTTCATAATTGAGGATCTGCTTGTCTACAATTCTCTAAAACTTGAATAGAAATTTAAAAAGGCAAAGTTCTCTTTATATCTGCTTTTACCATGTTGATGAGAGTCATGGTTCCTAACAATTTTTTTTGTCATAACAAAACTATCACTAAGACCAAATGTATTTTTGTACAATTACTTCAATTACAAACTTAGAAATGAAGAGAGAAGTGATATTTTCAAAATAATTCAATTTTCATGGTAGCATAGATGATTCAGACTCAAAGAATTATAAAATATTCCAACATTGGATATTAGACCATTTTGGAAAACTAATAATATTTATACAATTTCCCACCCATGTATTATTTCTGAAAATGACAAATTAGCAGACACTTATATAATGCCAAAAAATAAGAACTGGTAGATATGTGGCTCATAAATTTAGAGAAATTACTAGAAGTTGGGGAAATTGAAGCAATTTATTGATAAAGGAGAAAACTTCAACTTAAAATGTTTATCAAAATATATCCAAAAGAAATAAGAACTACTGAAAAATACCAAATTCAAATAGATAAAAATGGAGATTCTCCAAGAAAATTACGTGGAAAATTAAGAACTGTATTATGAAAAGATTTATAGTGAAACCTTCCTATTCTATTTAATGCAACCGTTTAATTAATATTCTGACCCTTATTTATCATTAGAAATATTCAGCTTTAAAAAAGATCACTGATTCCTTGGCCCTACTACAAAGGATTCTGAATTAGTTGTTTTGTATTGTTGTCTGGGCATTGGGATTTCCTAAAATTTTCCTAGTTGCATCTAATATGAAGTCAACTTTGAGAGCCACAAAATTAAAAAGAGTAAATTATGTTTTGGGAAACTACTTTTATTCAGGTAGATTTTGAGAGAGAAGAACAGAGCAAGAGGTAATACAGAATATCCCAAAAACCTGGCAAGAGGAGTAGAAAATGGAATGGAAAACTTCTCAGGATGTAAGTGCATTAAAATCCTTATAGACCAAAGGAAAATATATTCTTTCTTTAGCAAACAAGGATCTGCATCATTTCTTCAACATAGATCCTTTCCTGGACAACTTTTTCTGTCTGTGGTCACCAGGCTTGGGGTTAGCCTTATAGGTGGGGAAGTGAATATATGTAATTGCAAGAAAAACCCACATCAGTTTTCTCCTACTAATTATATATTTTTAGTTCATAAATGTTAGTTGGAAATCAAGATTAAGTGGGTATAGAAACAAATCAACAACTTAAAAAGACTGAACAAAAATGGGAAAAGATAACACCTTGATTCTGAAACAGAAAATATAGAATTAGAATAAAAAGAGGGGAACACCCTAATGCACATGATGTACTTTCACAAATATATCAAGTCAATCACTAAAATGAACTTGAGAAGGAGGGAGGGTGAGGGAGTGGGATGGGAATTGGGGAAGGGGTTAAATGATAAACGTGTGCATATATACCTTTATCAGCTTGTACCTAACAAGATGTATGATTACAATGTACCAGTTAATAAAAAAAATGAAAATTCTAAAAAAATGAAAATCTTAAAAAACGAAACATGGAAATTCTAATCTGCTAATTAATATTCTGAGATAATATGGTATTAAACTGATACAAGAATAAGCTACAATAAAAATAAGCAAATATTAATGAGGCTCTCATGAAATATATGTGTGCATGTATATTACCAAAAGATAGAAGGTCTGATTAACAAAATAGACACAACTGAAAATTATTTAAACATAAAGAGGCATAAAATGTGAAAAAATTAATAGCAAAAAGTAAAAAGTTATAGTCAAAAAACCCAATTCTAAACAAAACAAAATAAACAAGAAATAAGAGAAACATATTTACAATCTCTGAGAAAAAAGCCAATATTTCTAAGGCTTAAAAGCCGAAGGATGAATGTAAAAAGACCCACCATAATGATGTAATCTGTCAAAATCTTAGATTTCAAGAAACAAAGAGAAATTTTAAAAACATGAATGGGATTGGAGGCAGGACAGAATCTACTTATAAAATTGTGAATATTAATTTGGGATCACACTTCTCATCAATGACAATATAAACTAGAAGGAAATTATCCAGTATCTTCAAAGATTGAGATAAAATGATTTGGTACCCCAAGTTCCATATTAAACTAACTAAGCAATGTAATGGCACTTTTTATCAAGTATATATTCAGAAATATTAATGCCTCTATGGCATATCTATAAGAGCTACTCAAAATTAAAAAAATGTTTAAAAAAGGACAAAAATAAAGAGAATAAAACAGTGATAAGGTATATACCAATAATTAAATTAAATAAGTGCTGATACATAATGTTTAAAAATGACAATTAGAAAATAAAATCATTTATGAAAAATAATGAGAATTGTTGTCAGAAAATTAGAGGTAGTGATCATTTACTATGGCTATAGTTTTCAGAGGAAAAATATAACTATTAGTTTTATCTTGACATCATAAGTACAAGAGAAGTTTAAAGTAATGGTACATAACATTTAAAAATTTTAATATCTCAAATCAAATTAGTGTGTACATAGTAATCTGTTATATATTTCCTTGTATATCTAAATTTTTCATAATTTAAAATGAAAATAGTGCTTCCGGGAAGATGGCGACTGAGGGAAGTAACACATCTCAGTCCTGCTGACACTCAAAACTGAATTGCCATGAAGACAGCATCTTGACAAGAAGGGGGAAAAAAAGCAGCAACAAATTGAACCAAACAACCCCTGGGAAACTGCTGCAGCTGCCGGGGGACCAGGTGGTACCATCTGGCCTAACCACACCAGGACTGCTGGCACTGTGGCCTCCAGAGACCCCCAGCAAAAAAGTCAACAACTCTCACATAAAAGCAGTGAAAAAGTCAACAAAAAACTAAAATAGAAAAGCAACAGAATCAGAAATAAAAAAGAGAGCAGAGAACTGTATAAGCTTTCTATGCCTCCCACCTGAGCAATGGAGCCACATTAGCCAGGTAGTGCAGAGTAGGCAGCTGCTGACACCATGACTTCCAGAGAGCTCCAGAGACCTCCAGAGACCTCCAGAAAGAAACAGTGGATTGTTGTGAGGCCAGCGTCTACGGACCATTAATGATAGTGGTCAGAATTTTGCTCCACACTTGACAGGGACCTGGCTGGATCCGGACATCGTGCCTGCGCTGAACCCATTGCTTCCAGCAGTGATCCAGAACAGTGAACAGCACCCATCAGGACTGTAAGTTAACCAGTCATTCCAGCAGGAAATGGCTGTGCCCAGACACAAGGACTTGTGTAGCAAGAAAATAAACTTGCAGGATCTTGAGACTCTACAAACCACCCCTACAGAGGTGAGGGTGGTGACTACTATAGGACACAGCAGAAATGTGATTTAGTAGATAGCCCCTAGAGGCAGGTGAGACATAACTGCAGTCAGCAGTTTGAAGAGCCCTTGTAGGGTCCCTAGAGATCACCTAGGGACATTGTTTCCTGGTGTTTGGGGAAAATAGCTCAGCCTACCGAGTTTCAGGCTAGCAAAGCAGTAAACTTGTGCCTGGCTGTGTTTGGGCACTACAAGCACCAGCACAAGCATTGAAGGCCAACAAGGGCCCCCGTGAGTGCAACACCCCAGGACAAGGGTGGTGTCCCTGGGGCAAAGGAGCAGAGCCACCCAAGCCCTGACCTGAAACTATGGAATCTCTCCTTGCCAGACCTTGGGTGTAGGGCAGAGTGGCAACAGCACCATCTGGACCAGACTTCAAGGCCAGGAGCCCTGAAGGGTATCACATCCCACCCCAAGCTGGGAATTCAATACTGTCTCCACCAGCAGAGTTTGTACCTGGCATGCATGTATACTACTGACTGAAAGTACCTCACATAACCATAACAAGCAGATCTGGAGTGGTGTCACAGGGGCCATCAAAGCTTATGGAGCTGGGCCATAAATTTGGAATGTAACAATCACTGGCTTTGCTGAGTCTAAGCCCACAGGTCACAGAGGCCAGAGGTCAGCACTCTGCAGTATTATGGGCTCACAATCAACAAAACAGCAGCAGTCTCTAGGGTGTATTAAATCCCAACCAGCAGACTGCAGGCTCTGAATAGAACGTCATAGTCTCGGGTCCAAGGGAGTTTGGGCCAGGAGAGCACAGTGGCCTGTAGCCAATCAGAAACTCTTGTTTGCTCATATTAAGAACTATATCTAGTTAGAGAGGCTCTGGGGGACAAATGCAAAACTTTGATTATCTGAGTCAAATTGATAGAGGTGAAGATATACTGCCAGCATAGACTTTCGTGTAAAGGGATAACAAGTAAACACAGGACTCACACAAAAAGAGCAAAAGATGCCAAGACAACATAAACACAAAACCTGAGAACTCTAAAAATATGAGAACAAGAAATAGTGAGGAAATAAACTTCCACAAGTCAACAACAATGGAGATCACCAATACTGATATGCAAGAAATGCAAGGAGAGTTTCAAATTTTCATCTTCAATATGATGAAAGGCCTCAAAGAAAGTATATAGGAAGTTAAGGGGGAAATTGAGGCTTTAAGGAAGAACCAGAACAAGGCTCTGAATGAAATGAAGGAGTCAATAAATGAATTGAAGACAGCAATAGAAACCAACTGTGGAAGGCCAGACCACATGAAAAACAGGGTATCATTCTTGGAAGACAGTTCATTCAAAATTGAAAGCACAGTCGACACTATACAAAAAACATTTCAACACAAACTACACATTCAACAAATATGAGACAATACAAAACATCCAAACTTATGAGTAAAAGGCATTGAAGAAGGTCTAGAAACACAGACCAAGGATATCAGAAATCTCTTCAGAGCTGGGTGTGGTGGTGCATGCTTGTAATCCCAGTACTTGGGAAGTGGAGAGAGGAGGATTGCAGTTTTGCAGCCAGCCTCAGCTACTTAGTGAGGCCCTCCACAAATTAGTGAGACTCTGTTTCAAAACAAAGAATTAAAAGTAGGGATGGAGGTGTAGTTCAGAGGTAGAGTTCCCCTGGGTTCCATGCCTAGTACCAAAGGAAGGAAGGAAGGAAGGAAGGAAGGAAGGAAGGAAGGAAGGAAGAAAGGAAATCTCATCAGAGAAATAATTTTAGAGAATTTTCTAAACATAGGAAAAGAATTAGACATCCACATGCAGAAGATATACAGAACACCGTTAAGATGAGATCAAAGAAAGACCTCCCTATGCCATGTAATAATCAAAACGACTAACATAGAGGCTAAGGAAAGAATCTTAAAAGCAGTGAGAACAAAAGAATTAGTGACATTCCAGGACAAAACAATAAAAATCATTCTAGACTTCACAACCCAAGTCTTGAATGCCAGGAAGGACTGTTTTGAAGTACTCCAAACCCTGGAAGAAAGCAAATTCTAACCAAGACTGATATATCCAGCAAATATATCATTTAAAATTGATGGAGAGGGAGGAGGATCCAAGATGGCGACTGAGTGAACCGTCTTTTCACAAACGCCTTGATTTGGATCTAAATTTACCATAAAAAGATCTTTTCAACAGAAGGAAAAAAGCGAAATCTGAACCACAAACAAATAAAGAAGATCAAGAAAGCAGAGCGGGAACAAGAAAAGACGCCATAGCGCAGCGATCCGCGCTCCGCGCGGACCCCCGCCGTCCCTGCTCTGCCGGGGCAGGCAGCAGCCGGGCTCAGTGCCGAAGAGGTAAGCTGTGGAAGGGCAGGACCAGGAGCCTTGGGGGCCACCCAGACGCTGGGAACGGCGGGCCCCGGGACACAGCACCCCTGGCACCCTGCGCCGCACCCAGGCGGAGATCAGAACCGTGGGGCATTCCGCGTGGGCACCCGCGGGTCTGGGTTCTGTCCCGGCGCATCGCCTCAGCGCGGAACTGCTACCGCCCAGAGCCTGAAGTGGGACACAGTTTCTTGGCGGAGGCCAGGGCCTGAGGTGGGAGCGGAGGAGCTGAGTCCGGGAGGGGCAGGACGAGTCAGCGGGAGCCGGCGGGCCGTGAAGTGGCGGCCCACCATCCCCCCTGCTAGCCCTTCCCAACCAGCTACCCGCCATCTGGCCAGACTATCACCAGCCTGCGCCCCTCAGCAACCCGGGAAGGTGGAGCAGGCAGGTCTGCCTCCAGGGATGGAAAAGTGAGCCTGAAGCAGATCGGCCGGGAGCCCAGCCTCTTGACTAGGGGAAGAGAGGGAGTGCTTGATGCCTGGGCGTGAACTTGGAGCACCTGGGTGGAGATCGGGAGATTTGGGGGACCCAGTGTGTGGCTGCCACCATCTTAGCCGCCAGCGCCCTTCAACCATCCTCCTCTCAGCTATCCAAACCATCATTGTCCGACTGCGCCCCCAGCTGTCCAGGAGGTGGAACAGGCCGAACAGCAGAGAACCGAGCCTGCACGCCAGCCCCTCCCACCAACTTCCTGCTAGCTACACTGACCATCATTGTCCATCTGCGCCACCA
>PVLC010013667.1:0-40764 GCA_004027655.1 Graphiurus murinus | reverse complement strand
GACCTCTATCTGTAGAGTAACTGGCAAAAATCTTCTCCCACTCTGTGGGCTCTCTGTTTAGGTTCTTGATAGTTTCCTTTGCTGCACAGAAGCTCTTCAGTTTTATGCAATCCCAACCTCTCTGGAAAACAATATGGAGGATCCTCAGACGAATGGGAATGAACCTACCATATGATCCAGCAATACCACTTCTGGGTATTACCCAAAAGAATGGAAACCAAACTATCAGACCGATGTATGTGCATCTATGTTGATAGCTGCACAATTCACAATAGCCAAACTATGGAAGCAGCCAAGATGTCCATCGACAGATGAATGGATTACAAAACTATGGGATATGTACGCAATGGAATTTTACTCAGCCATAAAGAAGAACAAAATCATGTTATTTGCAAGGAAATGGAGGCAACTGGAAAACATTATGTTAAGTGAGATTAGCCAGTCACAAAGAGTAAAGAAACATATGTTCTCCCTAATTTGCGGATGCTAGGGAGAAGATGGGGCATAAGAGGGTCCCCAGATGAAAAAGAAGAGACCCTCGAAAGCAAAGAAGTTGATTTAGCCGAGGGGGTTGGACGGGGGCGGGGGGGGCACACTAATGTATATCAAGGTCACTCACTAAACTGAACTTGAGAGAGAGGGAGGGCGAGGGAGCGGGGTGGGAATTGGGGGAAGGGGTCAAATGAGAATTGTGAGCACATGTATCGTTATCAATATGCACCTAACAAAGATGTATGCTTACAATGTATGAATAAAAATAAAAATAAATAAAAAAAAAGAAATCCAGAAGCAGGATGTAAAATGGCCACAGCAATTTAACAAGTAAAATCCAGCATCTGCAATAAAAGAATTGATCATTTCTTCTCTGGCTATCCTGTCTTTAGTTCAAGGAAACCCAGTCAGAATCCCTCCTGAACATTTGCCCTCCCATTTCATCTCTCAGTGTATATTCAAATACCTCATAATCCAATTGCCAAACGGAGTGGAATTATGATTTATCCAGTTCAGATCAGTCATTTGGGGATGATAGCAGTTAGGCAAATCAACAAATAAATCCTAAAAGAAGAGATAGAAAGGAAACAAATAGAATAAGAAGACCAAGTCAGGATAACAGCAGCAGCAAACAGAAATGTTTTATCTTGAAAATCTATCAGTTCTCCCTGAAGCCTTTTTTGAGGGTATATAAATTATTTCTTAGTCTACTTTCTTGTGTATCTTTGCACCAAAACTTCATAAAAAGAATTAAATTTATCATGTTCCTACTGACTTCTAAAGATTCTAGCATGTCCTAGTTGCTAGGCAACACCCCAAACTCCAGACCTCTTCTGACTTTTTACTCTGTGTCACAAACTACTTTCCCTTGTCTTATTCCCTTGAAGACTTACTCTTTAATATTTAGAGTAAAAATGATATAGCCCTTCCCCAGCTTCGTACTGCACTTGGTTTAATCAAAATGTAAATAAAAGTAGTAAGATTGGTTGCTTTGGTTGTCCTATTGAATTGTTTGAGACTCCATGTTTTCAAATTCTTTTTTTTTTTTCTATTTTCATGTTCCTTAATTACCACCTTAGTTTGCTATTGCTTTCTTGGCTCAGTCATTGCTGCCAGCTGAAATCTATCTTTATTCTACCTGCCATTTGGTAGTAGGTTATTCACCAATAGTTTTCCTGAAACTACCACTATTGCCAGGACCACCTTAGGGAATCACTTGAGAGCTTTCTCCTGTAAGTATAGTTCTGTGAGCTAACTCAGTAAACAGATCTCTCTTACAATTTAGCATTTTAGGAAGTATATTGTTTTTGTTTTTTTTTTTTTACTTATGTAAACAGTTATCACAAACTTAACACTGTAAATCAACACATTATTATCTCAGTTTTTGTGATCACGACAGAAAATATTGTTTATGTTTAAGTCTTCTGCTCAGGTGTCACAAGGCTGCTGTGGTCTGGAACTGATTTCTCATGGAAGGCTGAGTACATTCCTCCAAACTCACATAAATGTTAGTAAAAGTAATTTCCTTGTAGCTATAGAATTCAGACAGGCTCTTTCTTTGATGACAGGAGTAAAGTTTCTCTGACTTAAGAAGACCTGGTTTTTAGGCTGGGCATGGTGACACATGCCTGTAATCCCAGTACTTGGGAGGCTGAGACAGGAGGGTTGTAGGTTTGAGGCTAGCCTCAGCAACTTAGTGAGACCCTCAAAAACTTAGCAAGATACTGTTTCACAATAAAAATATAATGGAATGAGGGTATGTCAAAGGTAGAATTCCCTGAATTCAAACCTCAGTACCACTAAAAAAGAAAAGAAAAGAGAAAAAGCCCAGTTCCTGTTAAGGGTTCAAATGACTAAGTAAGTCTCCTCCAGGAAAGCCTTCCCTTAAATTAATTTGAACACAACTGATTTGTGAACCAAAAGTGGCAGTGAAGATCCATTAGATTCATGAACTTTCCTACACTAAATAGGAAAAGATCGTATAAGGTATAGACAATCAATTTTGAGAATCTGGGAGCCATCTTAAAATTCACAAAAGACATTATTTCCAGTGGTTATGTTGGGTACTTGGGATAAAAAGGTTAGTTGAGTTAGATTTTATCTCTACTCTTAGAGTTTAATTTGGAAGACATTTTAAAAGATTAAAAAAATGTAGTGGCGTAAGCATTGTAACATTCATGGGATTAAAAAAAGGACATAAGTGACTATGTCTTTAAAATTTGAGTCTCCCAGAGGTGAGTAAAAGTTGCCCAAGTTAAAAGATGAGGGAATGGTAATAGTTAATAGTCAAAGATACAAGCAGCATCTCATGAAACACTGGCAATTTCTGATTTGGTTAAAGGCAGGGTATAGACACAGGTAAAATATACAGAGGCATAATAGTGAGAATATTGAATGTCGAGCTATAATTATGAGAAGCTGTTCTTGGAAAGCTATTTAAGAAATGTATGGAAAATGACTATTTTATTAATATATCATCTTGATGGCCACATGAAGAATAGCTTGTAGAAAGATAAAAGGAAGACATTTATAGGTTATTGCAGATATTCAGGTCAGAGATGAAGGAGAAAGGAGGTACTATAACAGAGTTAGAGATGGAAAAAGGAAAAAAGAATTGTGACAGGTTAAGAGTAAAATTGATCAACAATTGGCAATTCATTAGACATTAGTGCTGACACTAAAGGAAGAATCCAGACAAAAGCCTTATTTCTCATCTTACCAACTTGGTCCTAAGTCATTTGGACGTAGCAGAAAGTATAGAACAAGATTTTTTATATAGGATTAGAAAAGGAACTATTAGTGCAGTTTGGGAAATTTTCAGGTTTTTATGGGATAAGAAAATACATACATATATATATGTATATATATACATATATATATTTCTCAAGTATAGGAGATAATGAAAAGATTGGGACTTTAGAGGCAGCAGCACATGAGGTAGCCCACATCAAAAAACACCCAGAAAATATATAGAATAATAAAAAAGGTCAGACAATTAAATAAAATGAAGAAGAAAGAAAGATCTTCAAGGTCATCAGAAAAGCAATATTCTAATAACTAGGGAAAGTAACACCGAGTAGGGTCATCAGAGTTCACAAAGGAACATCAATATTGCCATTTAACGCTGATATTGAATAAGATAAAACCAGAAGTTCCTTGTCATTAGATATGGTAATTAAGTCAGTGAGTAACTTCACTAAAGAAATTTAATAGAGTATTGGAGAGAGAAAAACACTTGAAGTTGTCTGAGGTATAATAGGTGGTGATAAAGTGGAGATGCAAGTAAAGATTTTTTTTTTTGGAAATCCAGCTAAGAAAAAAAGCTTAAAAATTTAGATAAGGTACAAATTTTAAGAATTGTAAAGCTTTTAGTACTTTTAGATTTATTGAATAAATGAAGAGAAAGAGCCATTAAAGTAAAAGAGTCAAAAATATTTTACAGAAAAGAAGCATGAAAGAGAAAAAGAATAAAGAATATTGGTAAAGTAGGTTGATTTTGGGAAGAAAGGACACCACATATGGAGACAAAAGGGATAATGAAGACATACCTGGGTTGGAGGAGGAGGTTTTGTTGGTGGAGTCCAGACAAGTCTACTGCATTTTGTTTCACTAAAATAAAACATTAAGGTTTTATTTTGAAGACTTGATTTATATAGTTTCTAAGAAGAGTAAGAGAAGGGCTTTAAAAAAGAAAAAGGAAAGAAGTGTGGGAAATCATTGAAAACTCAAGTGTAAATCACATTTAGTGTCTGCAATTCTAAGCAGAACATGGTAAGTTATTAGACCAAGGGAGCAGATCAATCAATATTAAGGACTTGCTTGAGGTTATGAATCTAAAAATCACTCTTGTCAGCATGGCTGTGTGTTTTTCTCCAGCTATGTTCAGCCATGTTGTTGCAGAAATGAAATAGCACAGATTGGGAACTGTCCTAGGGCTTTGGGATCAATTTTCTTGCTGCCATTCTTTTCCCGTCACATTAAATGAAAGATTCAAGTTGCCACTGCTGGATCTATTAATACTCAAATACATTTATTTTTAATGATTGGATATAAAATTGTCAAATTGACTATTATCTCCTTTCCACAATCTGTGCTATTGATCCTTTCTCTTAAATACAACTGGAATTTATCTATATCACTTTAATTCCAAAGTGATACACCAGTTCAGGGTACATGTATCTTCCTTATCATCTAGAGTATTAGTCTCTAAATAATTTTTCATATCCAATCTTTCTTCCCTTACTTTAGTTATGAACTTTTAACATTAAGAAAACTATTGGGAGTAGTATTTAGCCTTTACATTATAATATATATTTCAGAGAGATTTTTTTTACAAGAAATTAGGTTAAAATATAGCTAAAACGTTTATATTTTTTTAATCTCACCCCTGTCTTTTCCCTCGAAGAGTTCAGCAACACCTCAAATTTGGTGCCTATCATTTTTATGTCTACTTTTAAAATAGATTACTAGTATATATTCATTATAAATAAAATATACAATATCGTTCACATTACGTTAAAATTCAAACAGAATGCTCAGGCATAAATTTAACAAAATACGTAAAATGTAAGTAAGCATTGAGAAGATTTATTTCGTGTACATGGATTTGAAATCTCAATATTGTTAAACATAAATTCTCTCCAACTTCAGATATAGATTCAACTTAATCCCTTTCAAAATTGAAGCATTTTTAAATATGAATTGATATGTTGAAATTTTAAGTGCTTATCAAAATTCAAATGATGTCGAACAGCCAAAGCAATTTTTCAAAGGAAGAAAATGATAGACTTTCTGATTATACATTATCATATTTCAATATTTACTATCTCTTTAGATCCATTAGTAAAGATTCTGCTATAGGAAAAAATGTTAAAGGAAACAATTGAACAAGATAAAATCCAGCAATAGAACCATATTTGAGTAGTTTATTATTAACTCAGAATAGATCTAAAGTGAAAAATTAAAAATACAAAATTTCCTGAAGAAAGTCTTTGCAAACTTGAGGAAGGACAATATTTATTAGTACACAAGTACAAATAGTAAAAGATGAAACAGGGTTTATCAACCTAAATACATTTTTTTCTCTTTCAAAGTATTGTTTAGGAAATGAAAGGCAAGCCACATATTGGGGAAATATATTTATACATATATCTCAAAAACTTATATTACAAATAAATAGCTCATAATTTGATAATTAGAAGTCAAATAACCTAATTTAAATAGGCAGATGTTGAGCAGATATTTTAGAAAATATAGGAAAGGTCAGGAAGACATGAAGGTGTTGGACATCATTGGTAAAAATAAATTAAAATTACAATAAGTTCATAAAGCTGCTAGAATAGCTAAAATTAAAAAGAGTGACAGAGGCAGACACATGCCTATTATCCCAGTATTTGGGAAGCCAAGACAAGAGGATTGCTCATTTGAGGATGACACATGGTAACTAGAGATATATATTTTTTATTGGTGCATTGTAATCATGCATCTTATGAGGTACAGGATGGCAGAGGCATACATGGACACACTCATTTAGTCCTTCTCCAATTCCCATCCTATTCTTTCCCCTCTCCCTCCTTCTCATGTTCCAAGTGATTGATATGTTTGTGAATGTACATCATGTGCATTTGGGTGTTTCCCTCTCCCCCACTTCCATCTCCTTCAGTAATACGGTCACCTTTCATCTAAGGTTTTTCTTGTTTGTCTAGCATCTCTCATGTCCCTTTTTTCTCCATAGCTTCCCTTATATTAGGGAGAATATCCGACTTTTACGTTTTGTGACTGACTAATCTCACTTAACATAATGTTCTCCAGTTCCATCCATTTCCCTGCAAATGACATAATTTTGTTCTTCTTTATGGCTGAGTTAAAATTCCTTTGTGTATATACCCCATAGTTTTGTAATCCATTCATCTGTTGGCTGATTCCATGGCTTGGCAATTGTGAATTGTGCAGCTATAAACATAGATAGGGATACATTATTCTGGTAGTTTGGTTTCCATTCTTTTGGGTAGATACCCCAAAATGTTATTATTGGGTCATATGGTAGGTTCATTTCCATTCTTCTGATGATTTTCCATACTGCTTTCCAAAGTGGTTACACTAATTTGCAATCCCCCCAACAATGTATTAGAGCTGCCACTTCTCCACACCCTCACCAACATTTGTTGTATTTTTAATGATTGCCATTCTAATTGGGGTTAGGTGAAATCTCAAGGTAGTTTTTATTTTCATCTCTGATTGCTAATGAATTTGAATATTTTTTCATACATGTATTTGCCATTTGTCTTTCTTCTTTTGTGAAGTGTCCGTTTAGTTCATTTGCCCATTTTTTGATTGGGTTATTTGTTTTCTTGGCAGTCAGTTTCTTGAATTCTCTGTATATTCTAGATATTAGTCCTATATTGGGAAGTCTGGAGTGATTCTTATTTGTTTGCCTGTGAATGTCACTTTGTCTTTTACTTTCATTGCCTTTAAGATTCTATCCTTGGCCTCTATGTTAGTTTGATTATTATGTGGTGTGGTGACCCTTTTCTCTGGTTTTGTTTAATGGAGGTTCTATATATTTCCTGTATCTGTGTGTCAACTTCTTTTTCTATGTTTGGATAAATCTGATTATTTCCCTGAAAAGATTGATTCCTTTGATTTCAGCTTCTACTCCCTCTTCTATGCCTACTATTCTTAGGTTGGCTCTTTTAAAATTGGCCCAGATCTTTTCAGTGTCCAATTCACAATGACAAATCATTTTTTCTAAATTATATATAATGTGTTCTCTCACTCTGTAGGCTTCCTATGTCATTTCCCCTCTCTTTATAGTACCTTATTCTGGAGGTAGATATTTACCACTAGGTATGCCTTACAATTGAATTACCTCTAATATGGTATTATATGTTCTCTGTTGCATATTTATCATCCTTTGACATTGACCTCAAGAACTGTGTCCCCTATCACCCCCACTATTGTTCTGCCTGTAGGTTGTCAGTACTGGGTTACAGTTACTCTGGGGCTCCTTCTTCCTACTGCAATAGGAATGTTGATGTTGACTTAAAAAATGACTTTTTAAAAAATGGTAACTTAAAAAATAGGTCCCTAATATGTGGATGCTAGGGAGAAGATGGGGCATAAGAGGGTCTTCAGATGAAAATGGAGAAACCCTAGATAAGCAAAGAAGTTGACTTAACTGAAGGGGATGGATGGGGTGTGTGTGGGGGGAAACATACTAATGCACAAGATGTACTTTCATGAACACATCAAAGTCAATCACTAAACTGACCTTGAGAAGGAGGGAAGAGGAGGGAGTGGGGCAGGAATCAGGGAAAGGTTAAATGAGAAATGTATGCATGGATGCCTTTACCTATACTAGCTTGTACCTAACAAAGATGTGTGATTACAATGCACCAAATTTTTAAAAAAAGGGGGGGGGGAGAGGAAAAAAAAGGATTTTTTAAGATTACACTAGGAGATTTTTGATATACATAATGTGGAGCCCATTTCTATTAATGTGGCAAAAACAGCTAAGACATTTGCAGATCAGCTTCAAGCCCTGGTGCCTACCTGGCCCTCATTTAACTCCTTGCTGGGAGGAGTTATCGTAGCAACAGCAATAGTCATTCTAGGCTTATGCATTCTACCACTCATTGTATGCCTTGTGATCAATGCCTTTGTTAGTATATGAGCAGATTTACATGGAATAAAACTGCAAGCACTGCCTCGCACAGGGCCTGGTAGTCAATGACGGGTTTGATTTTCTCAGGGCAATATCAACCTAAGACAGGGCTCATTGAATGACTCATCGAGACCCCATGATGGGGAAGATTAAGCACCTGGTAGGAAACAACCTAAGACAGGCACAGTCCTTTGTGCATTTTAAAATAAAAATGGGGGAGTTGTGGGAGCCCAGCTGGGCCCTCTCCCCCCTGGCAGTTGCTATCTGCATATATGAGTAATTATACTGACTCTTCTGCTATGGCTACATTGGCATCTCGAAGTCTGGAGATTGCTCCTAGTATATGTAGATGAAAGACCCTCCTACTTCATAGAAAGTAAATATATGACTCTAAAGGTTTATGGTTTTATGACTCTAGAAAGTTTGCTTGACCAGGCTATGTTAGAAATGTTGGCTATATGTGGAAAATGAAGAAGTGGTGCTATTTGTGTTCTGACAATGATTGATATGTCGTAAATGTATGCGTAACCCTGTTGTACTCAAGAAATGTATAAAAAAATCCATGCTAAAAATAAATTAATTGATTTAAAAAAATAGGGCTGTGAGTGTAGCTTAGTGCCATAATACTCTTAGGTCCAATCCCCAATACTACACACACAGAAAAAGAACTGACAGTACCAAGAAATGGTAAGAATATAGAGGCACTAGGATTCATATAACTTGAAAGAAAAAATGGTGGAACTACCTTGGAAACTATTTGGAGTTTTCTAGGCTTAACATATACCTTCAAAATAATTTAGAAATTTTATTCTTTGTTCCAGGTATAACTTGATTTATTGCTTATCACTTTATTGTGCTTTGCAGATATTGTGTTTGTTACACATTGAAAGTTCAGAGCAACCATGAATCAAGCTAGCCCATAGGTATCATTTTTCCAACATCATATGCTTATTTTGTGATTCTATGCCATATTAACAATGTTGCAAACTTTATTATTTTATCTAGTATGATGATCTGTGGTCAGTGATATTTGATATTACTAGTTTAATTGGGGAGGGATTGTGCAATGAACTGTGCTCACATAAGATGGCAAAATTAATCAACAAGTGTTGTTTGTGCTGTTGTTCTGACTCCTCCACCAGCTTGCTGTTCCCACATCTTTCTCTTTTTAGGGCCTTCCTATTCCTGGAGACACAAAAAGTATGACAATTAGGGTAATTAATAACCCTATGATGATCTCTATCTCTCAGTGTCAAGTGAAAGAAATAGTCACACATCTCTCAGTTTAAATCAAAAGCTAGAACTAATTAAGTTTAGTGAGGAGACATGATAAAAGAAGAGACAGGTTAAAAACTAGGCATCTTGAACCAAAGAGCCAAATTGTGGATGCAAAGGAAAAGTTCTTGAAGTAGATGAAATGTGCTACTCCATTAGTTCAAGAAATTTAAGGAAAGAAGCTGTATTTCTCAGGGTTCACTAAAGTAAGAGAACTCATAGGATATGAGTAAAGGGGATTAAAGCAGTGTAGTCCCAAATGGACATATGCCCATGAAGAACTGGAGGAACCAGCAGCTGATCCAGTAGTCCAAGAGCTGAAGTCTAAGAATAGAAGGAACCAATAATGCAGTCCCAGTCCAAGACAGAATGACCAGGAAACTTGCTGGAGAAATGATAGTGAAAGTCCAATTTGAAGAGCTGAAGGCCAATATCCTAGACAAGAGATGTGCTTTACTCAATAAGAACCATCCACCATTCACACAACTTTTCTTTTAATCCAGGTCCTGCACCTATCAGAATAGTACTTCCCACATTTAAGGCAGGATTTCCCCTTCAATCTGTCATTATGTAAGCCAATTATCTCATTAACACACCAGAAGTCACAAAATCTTAGGGATTTTTTTTTTATTCTGTTAAACTTTCAATCCAGATTAAGCATCAGAAGTCCACCCATTGTCAACTTCACTCCCAACCTTGTCTCTTTAAATCATACTAACTTTCAAATAAATACAATAGTATCAAAATCTCACCTAAGGATATAATTATCCTATGTACAGCTGAAAATGCAGCAGTTACTTCCCCTGAATAGGAGGCAATGCTTTCTGAGTGATGATTGTTCCTGATACTCTGATACTGCAATGTAGATTTAACAATACTTAAGTACTGATATTAAATCCATTAATATTATGTTAAATGACAGAGGAATAAGAGAGAAAATAGGTATCTGCTTAATAAATAAGCATACTAACAAAATAGGACAGAAATACTCATCACAATTACAATTCTCATTTTTGATATCTCATCTCATGGCTGTAGTTGGCATTTAGAAATACCTTTTTCTACTACCCATTCTGTATTCCCTCTGCCTTCAGCAAGCAGTTAGGCAGGTCTTGGTTTTTTACCTCCAGGGGTGACCCACACAACACTGCTATAATCCAAAGTAACTGACTACATTACTTTGAGGAAGATTTATTTGCTCACAGTTTTTTGGAGATTCTGGATTCAGTCCATGGTCCATGTGAGACCAGGATCCAAAGCTCAGAGTATGAAGAATGGGAGAGAGAGAGAGAGAGAGAGAGAGAGAGAGAGAGAGAGAGAGGAGAAGAAGAAGAAGAAGAAGAAGAAGAAGAAGAAGAAGAAGAAGAAGAAGAAGAAAGGAGAGGAGAGGAGAGGAGAGGAGAGGAGAGGAGAGGAGAGGAGAGGCAAGAAGAGAGAAGAATGTACAAAGCTCTGATTTCACATCATGGAGAACAGAAGCAGAGATCAAGGAGAGGGAGGAGGAAGCATATAAAACCCCCAAGGCCACACCCCCAGGAATCCCTCCTTAGCAACAAAACCCAACTTTCAACATTGCTATTTTGTTTCCTCAAGGGCTAGGGGGATATTCTAAATCAGAATCATTATAGTAGCTATTTCCATAACATAGAAATGTAATGTAAAGCAACAAATGCTGGTGTAGAAGTTGCAACCAATTATCCAGAAGAGGTAACTAAGATAATTGATGAAGGTGGATATGTTAAAGAGTCTCAATGTAGACAAAATAGCCTTACTTAGAAGTAGATGTCTTCAATGACAAGTCAATACCTGGTTTCAAAGAACAGGCTGATTCTCTTGTTAGGAATGAATGCAACTGATGACTTGAAGTTGAGGCCAATGGACATTTAATGTTCTGAAAATGCTAAGGTCCTTAAAATATATGCTAGACCAACTCTGCCTGTGCTCTATAAATGAAACAAAGCTGGAACAGCAGCCTATCTGTTCACCAAAGGATTTTTTGATTATTTTAAGCCCACTATTGAGACTTACTGCTCAGAAAAAAAAATTCTATTCCAGATATCATTGCTCCCTGATGAGGTACCTGGTCACCCCAGAGTTCTGATGGAGATGTGCAAGGAGGTTAATGTTTTCATGCTTGATAGCACAACATCAATACTGAAGCCTATGGAACAAGGAGTAGTTTTGAATTTCAAGTCTTATTATTTAATGAACACATTTTTTTTTAAATCTATAGCTGCCACAGATAGTGATTCTTCTGATGGATCTTGACAAAATAAATTGAAAACTTTCTGGTATCCTAGATATCATTAATTTTTTAAAAATTGTTATGCCTGTGAGGTCAAAATATTAACATTAACAGGAGTTTGGCAATAGTCGATTCCAACCCTGAAAGATGACTTAGGGATTTAAGTGAGGAAATAGCTACAAAGGTGGTAGAAATAAACTGAAACCAGAGGTAGAGACTGAGATGTGTGTAAACTGCAATCGCATGATAAAACTTGGACAAACAGTTTGTCCTGATGGATGACTTAAAGAAAATGGCTTTTGAGATGGGAACTACTCAAGATTATTGAATCTATCCCTAAACATTGTTGAAATGGCCAAAAAAAAAAAAAAAGGTGAGGGCAGGGTAGGGGAGATTTGGACTGTAACAGAAACTTAGTTGATAAAGCAGTGCTAAGGAATGAAGAGATTGAATCCAGTCTTGCAAGAAGTTCCTACTGTGGATAAATGTTCTCAAAAGAATTACATGCTACAGAGAATTTTTTTTCTCTGCAAGAAAAAAATTATAAGAATCAATTTTTGCCGCATACTTCATTATTATCTTATTTTAAGAAGTTAACACAGCTACCCAAATCCTCAGCAACCTTAGCCCTGATCAACATTAGCAGTCATCAACATCTAGGCAAGATCCTCCAGCAGCAAAGAGGACTACAAGTCAACTCACTGAAGTCACAGATGAATGTTAGCATTTTTTAGAAATAAAGTTTTTATTTGGTACTGAGAATTGAGCCCAGGGGAATTCTTCCTCTGAGCTATCTCCCCAGCCCTATTTTATTTTTTAGTTTTAAACAGGGTCTCATAAGTTGCTGAGAGACTTGCTAAGTTGCTGTGGCTAACTTTGAACATGCAATCCTCCTGTCTCTGCCTCCTGAGTGGCAAAATAAAGTATTTTTAATTAAGGTATATACATTGTTGTTTTAGACATAATGCTGTTGCACACTGAATAGACTATAGTACAGCATAAACAAAACTTTTATATACACTAGGAAATCAGAAAATTCATATGATTTGCTTTATTTCAATAGTTACTTATTGCAGTGGTCTGAAATGGAACCTGCAATATGGAAGGTGTCCCTGCATGCAGAACAGCTTTACTCGGGCTGAGAAAGTAATGAAAGTAAATGAAATTTCCACTAAGAAGTGAAGAAATAAACAATGTGATATATTCAGGCAGAAACTATTCAGAAAAAAAAAAAGAGGAAAGAGAAAGAAGTACTAAATCACCAAATAGTATGTTACTGGAAAATCATTGTGTGAGTCAAAGAAGTGAGAAACAAAGAATGTTTACTATATTTTTCAAATAATATAAATCCACACCAGTAAAACTAATCATAGTAATAGTAAGTAGATTAGTATTTGTCTGGAAAGGTTAGACAGAAATATAGTCTTCAAAGATACATTAGAAGCTCTTAGGAATGATGAAAATTGTAACTTGATTTTACACTTGCAATAGGCTCAGTTTGTCATAAGTTAAACAAAATAATGGTGTTACCAAAAATTAAAGAACAAAACAGATAGAAATATAAGTACAGAGTTTTACTAAGTTAATCAATGAAATAACTTTAACCAACAACTTTATCGAGCAAAAATAAATCTTTCAAGTTGTGTTCAGGAAAACAATAGAGAATATAGCGAGTGAGGGAGCACATCTGCCTCTTATATTGCACACGTGAAAACTAATATATTAATATGCAAATATAAGTGTATTTTTTAAAAAATATGGAAAGAACCGCCTAATGATTGAAAGGCAGAAATGGTTATGAAATGCTTCAGAAGATCAAGATTAGAGTGTTTCATGGAATCATACATCATATTTGCATTATTACTTATAGTTTTTAATAGACTCCATTATTTAACTCGTTTCTCCATGTAAGTCTATGAGATATTTTTTAAAAGTAATTTCTCTCCACTACTGATCAATGCTTCTGGAACTGGTACATGCCTTTTGTTGCAGTTTTCTTAAAGTAAGCTCTGAGCATTCACCCACATCAGCCTGAGTTGTTTTGAGAACTAAACACCTCCCAAGTAACCTTCATCATTTTTCCCAAGAGAGCTTGCAGGGTATTTTTATGCAAATAAGATTCCATGTAGCCTTCTCTTTGTAACCTTGGATTTACTAATAAGTGCTATATCCCTTTCCTCTCCCAAGTTACAAAATTAGAGCCCATTTAATATAGTAAACCGTGGAAATTCCCCAGTGCCAATTAAAAAAAAAAAAAAAGACAAGGGAGGCAAAAAATAATGGTTTAGTCTATATTTGAGACTACCATTGGCATAGGAATTTGATTTAACTGGTCTTATAATCAGGACATGTTAGAATTTGAAAGAAAGCTGTTGGGTCCAATCTGATTAAATTGTGTTTCCATGACCCTGAACATAGTTTATTTTGTTTTTTAGTTGTAAAAAAATCAGCAAGTATTAGGAATTTTTAAGCTTTAAAGTATATCCTTGTCTGGATTTCACAGTAAGACCCAAGTTGCAAATAATCACAAGAAATGGGTTTAATTCCTTGTGATTCTTTACTGAGTTTCATAAATAATTATTTTTCCTTACAATTTTGACATGTAAGAACTCCTGAGATGTTCCAGATTCCCTAATAACATTGTCAAGTGTGCCAAAATGCTAATAGTCATTCAGTCTGTAACTACATGGAGAAAGGAAAGAGGGGGTGGGGGGAAGCACTAAGGTTGGTAGGAATAATATATATTTAAAAATTCAAAAACTATTGGTTTCAATACTAAAAGCAAAGTAGATAAACTGATTAGATTACAAATTCACATTATGAAAAACGATTCTTGTGTATAGGTGTTAACATGTAAGCAGAAACTGTATCTAAATGATCAGTTATTCTAAGAATGAAAATATAGGCCAGGCATGGTAGAGCAGGCCTGTAATCCCAGTATTTGGGAGGCTGAGACAAGAGGATCACAGGTTTAAAGCCAGCCTCAGCAATTTAGTGAGGCCCTTCACAACTTGGTGAGAACCTATTTCAAACAAACAAACAAAAAAAAATAGGGCTGGAAATGTAGTTCAAGTGGTAGAATACCCCTGGTTCAATCTCCAGTAACACACACACACACACACACACACACACACACACACACACACACACAATGAACAGATAAAAAGAAATTTTCAAATTTATTATCACTATAAGTGATGTTAATTAAAACCTCAGAAAATAATACCTCTTTGTTTAAGTCCATGTTGATACCTAAGAGTATCAACAACTGGTATTTAGATTTAGTGCTAATAAAGATGAAAGATTTTGGTGCTATCAATTTCTCTTTAATTAAAATTATATTTAATTAGTTCCTTTATAAGCCTTTGCCCCCCCAGACCTAGCCAAGTACCTAATGTAAAGTTCTAATGACACAATAAATGCCGATTAATTAACTGAATAAATAAATGGAATGAAGCAGCTTTTAATTGGGACTCCTTCAAGCCTAAATTATTATTATCTAAAATAATTTAAGTACTGTCAATAGTCATGTAAGCAATTACAGCTCTTAGAACATCATGAAATAAAAACAAGTTTAAAAAATTTCCTACTTGCCTTAAAAATGTCAGTGGAATAAAAGTTTCCAACTTCAAAATCCAAGAATATTAAATCAATCCATTATTCTACACAAATTATCTTTTTATCCTTCTTGTGAAATGAATAGGATAACATTGACTACAAAATACTATTAAACAGTTATGTTTTTCAACATTCACAAATACCCAGATAATTTGAATGCAAGCGAATGACTTTTACTTTGCTTTCACAATGATAATTTTTTTAATAAATAGCCAATGAAGGAGATTTAATATAGTAAAGGTTAGGAAAGGGGCAATTGTTAAGTCTTTAGTTTGTGAATTGCTAATCCCTTCTATGAAAGAATCAGCATAATTTTTATCATACATTTTTAAAGAATTAAATCATAAGGGGCAAGGTTTCCATTATCTTCTTTTCAATATTCAAAATGAAGAAATGATTTATAAATTTTATGGCAGAAACTTTGACGACATTAAAAAAAAATCTGAAAGGTGAGTCAGTTGGCTGATAAAAACGAGCTTTTTCATATGAAATATATTTTAAATTGGGGCTTAGATTTATCTACTTGGTTTTTATATAAAAATGCAAATTTGTGATTTCTAAAATATTGTTGAATTAATATATCTGGAATATTTTTCTCTCATATTTAAATATGTCAATTTCATGTAAATGTCCATCTTGTTTTCATTTTAATGGTAGATTGGAATAATATTGCATTTAATGAATCAATAAATCTTCCAAATTACCCGTACTGGGAAAAAATCTGGTATAATATTAATGAAGTAAGATGTCTACATATTAGATAAAATGACATTGGTTGTAGTTAAATGTCATCCTTATTTTTGTAGACACAAAGTCTAAAATGGGAAGCAGAGATATTCATACATTCACCCACCGCATATATATATGTTATTGAAAAAAACACATTCAGACACATTCCATGAAAACCTTATTAGCTTTATCATAACTGGAGAGTGGAAATTTTGACAGAGTTTACAAAGTGAGGTTATTATTTAATTTTCAAACTCATAATGACAGGTTTGTAATGAATGGTCATTGATTCAGAGCCTAAAGACGCATAATCAGAGACTCTTCTGCAAGCTGACCCAGTGGTATTTTTATAAGTATGTTGTATGTTAAATACATTTGGCCCTGCATGTCTTGGCTAAAGATTTGCCTAGATTTTTTGGGTATTTTTTTTTGGGGGGGGTGTTGTTTTAGTTCTTCCTTCAATCCTGTGAACTATACAATTTCTTTCCAAAGAATTACTTCTTTTTACTCCTTATCTTAACTTGTATTCAAGTTAACCAGAGTCTGTTTTTGTTTGCTACCAAATATCCATAATTAGTATCTAATGTTATAGCAAGAGTAGATTGTAGGTAAAATACTCTTGGAATTGTGGGTAATTAGAATTGGTTATTGTGTTGAAATGAACTGAAAAATTGAAACTTTGGTTCAGATCCTATTGCTTCCTCTGTTGAAAATGTTTACCTTAGTATACATTTTTGTATAATTACTTTTCTATTTTTAGAAATTATATGTATGTATATATTAAATTGGAAAGATACTGAATAGTTATTAAATTTAGGGGAAAGCTGAAAAACAGGCCAGAGAAAAGATAGAAGCTATCTTCAGGAAAAGAATCATTTTTTTGATATACATTTCTTGGCTTGTTATTGGGAAATTCTGTAAACTGAATGTTTGATAATAGGATACCATGACTAGGTAAACTAATCAGAACCACAGTCATAAATGGTTTAGTCTCAAATTGTCCTAAAATTAGAAATAATTTTAATTAGAAAATCATTCTCTTTAAATATACATTACTATTTTTATATTGTCACCCATCCCATGGGTTATAACTATGATTTCTCAGAGAGTTTCCTATAGCTGCATGAGAACAACAATAAAAATAAAAATAAAAAACTCTAGTCTCATGTATAGAAGTCCTTATGAAATGGACCACCTCTGGTTGAAAGTAATCTGTTTCAACATTACAATGTCATCTGGGATGGCCTTTAAAAAACAATAAAACTCAATTTATTTTAACTGGTACATTAAAACATAAAAATTTGCATGTATAACAAGCCTTCTGACACATATATACATCATAGAATATTTAAGTCAGGTTAAATATATCTATTTCCCTAAATATTTATTATTATTTATGGTAAAAAGCTTTCAAAAGTTTTCATCTAGCTACATTGTTATCTGTGTTCACTCTATGGTGAATTAGCCCACCAGAACTTCTCTATCCTAGCTATAATTTTTGATCCCACTGATCAACATTTAAAACTATGGAAAGTTATGTTGTCAGAGTGGAAAGAAATATGCATACTCATTTGTTTCTACCTTGCCTGAAGGATGAGATGATCTCATTTGATTATATGTTGAATCTTATAAGGAACAAGATTAGATTAATGACAAGGAATTTGGGATTTGGGGGAATAGAAAGTAGACCTCCTAGAATAGATCTGGAGTTTGATCTCATGTTTCTGTTTCAAGTGATTACTAATCAGATCTTTCTACCCCCCACCCATGTCCCTTAAAGGAGAAGCTCTTAGTAATCAGAAACAGGCAAACTTTCTGGGTATTGTTTACCTCTTCATTTACCAGATGATAAAAAGTTTAATGGGAACATAACAAAACAGCCACACAAGGAAAGCAACAGAAAGACTAATAAACACTTAATCTCATTGTCAAGCTTCTGATTAGATGGGAATAGAAACAAATTTTAAGCCCCTTATATCAAAACCCTTCAGAATACTTGATGTGTGGTTGTTTAATTGGAGGAAACAAATATTATCTCATTGAGACAGTCCTTAGAACACTCTGGATTTAGATTTGTTTCTGTTGTTGACTATAGTGACCCCCAAAAGTAATATCCATCTAGGACTTCAAAAGGTGGCTTTTATTTAGAAATAAGTGACATAATTTAAAATAGGATTATATTGGATTGGAATATACTTTAAATCCAATCGGACTGGTGTCATTATAAAAAGGGATATTTTTACATAGAAACACAGACACATGGAGAGAACAATGGGTGAAAAGATGGAGGCAAAGATTGGAGGGCTACTTCCAGAGCAGAGAGTGCCAAAGGTGTCCAGCAACAACAGAAGCTAAGAAAAAAGCATGGAGCTGAAACTCCAGAGAGTACATGGCCTGGACAGCAACTTGAGTTCAGATGTCTACCCTCTAGAACTGTGAGAGAGATATGTTTTTTTAAAGCTCTCTGGCTTATGTTTGCCTATGGCAACACAAGGAAACAAATACAGGTTCCTTTCATGGGAAAGGAACTTACTCCATGTAGGGATCAAATCAATCATAGTAGTGTTTTCTCTGAGCGAAGCATTCTTTTCATGAGGAAAGCAGCATAAGAATGGTTTCATTCCAGGAGTATTCATTGTGGTAGCTGTGTTATCTCTCAATAGAGAAGGAATGAATGCATCTTCCATTGTGGTGGCTTTATGTTATAGATACAAGTAAGGCACATTGAGGAATGTTCTCTTCAGTGAAAATTATAGAAATAAGCACTAAATTCAGGACTTTCAATGTATATTATATTAGGTTGTAAATAAAATGAGAAAAAAAAGGTTTATTTGCTTGTCAGATAATTCAGGTAGGTCATGATTTTATATTGTTTTTGCTGAAAAAACAATCTGGATCCCCACATCCTCATTTGTGCCATTGAAATGACAAAATTTTGATATAGAATGAGGTCTGAACAGGATAAATAAGTGATAAATCTGATGACAAAAAAAAAAAAGTTGAACTACAAGAAAATAAGTTTTAGAGTAATGAAAATGAACTAAAGGAAGTTGCTAGGACAAACAGTATTCAAAGAATAGAGGCTATGATTTACACAGAATAATATGTGCATTTGAGAAATATGAATATGCTTCATTACTGCTTTTTCTACTGCTATCATTAATGTTATTAATTTATGAATCTCTGCAAACTTAGAAAATAGATGGCAATTGTAATGCTTAATTAAACCAGGAAAAGTGCTACTAGAGTAAATGAATAAGTAAAACTTCCAGCAGATTTTTATTAAACTTCAGCAGATTTTTATTAAAGTCTGTAGTTTTAGGTCCTTTTGTCAACAGATAATTTTTCTGATGTTTACCTACATCAAATAAAGTTGTAGTCTCATAATTTATGTTACCAAAGCTTAGGTAACCAAAAATATGTATTTTGGCACATTGTCATATTTTTCCCAAAACCTTCAGAGATTAAAGATTGGAATTTTTTTTAAAAAAAAGAATTGGGATTTAAATAGTATTCAAAGTCTCCTACATTTTTATGAAGCTGTATTATTTTAGAAAACATATTTCAAGATAAAACTAAACTATTGGTTTATTCATATTCATGAGCTTATCCCATCAAAGATACAATTATACTATAGCAAATTATTATAAAATATTTCACATATAATGAGTACTTCCTACACATAGGGCGCTATTCAAGTTTTGTTCATATATATGGGAACTTATTTATGCTCAAAGTTCAATTGAAAGAGTTACCAGTGTTACCATTTTGTTCAAGTAAACTGTGGAATATGGAGTTTAAAATAACTTCTCCAAGGTTAGAAGAAATTGAAATAATGCTCTTTAATATTAACTGGTTAGAACTGTGCAAAAATAAGATTTCCCACATAATTTATAATGTAACATGGTCTTTCTCCAAATATGTTCTATTTTAACATTACAAGGTTGTTTTGTGTATGTGTTTGGTTGTATATGTATACATATATACTTATACATATATATCTATACAGCAATTTATTCTATATGTTTGTACAAGAAGACTTCAGTCTTTAAAAGGCTAATGTATCTTGTGATGCATCAAGAGGACATTTTAGGCAGTCATCTAGCCAGAATATTTTTTGAATTCCCACTACTTTTTAGGTATTGGACTGTGGACTAAGAATGTAAAAGTGACATACAAATATATACATATATATCCACATATATATGTATGTATATAATCTATTGCTGAGAAAGTCATGTGTGATTATATCATGAAGAAATGCAAGGTATAATTTGAACATACAAAAGGATATTTTAGGTAGATACCCAGAAGTGGTATTGCTGGATCATATGGTAGGTTCATTCCCATACATCTGAGGATCCTCCATACTGTTTTCCAAAGTGGTTGCACTAGTTTGCAATCCCACCAACAGTGTATTAGAGTTCCCACTTCTCCACATCCTCGCCAGCAGTTATTGTTTGTGTTTTTTATGATTGCTATTCTGATTGGAGTTAGGTGAAATCTCAAGGTAGTTTTGATTTGCATCTCTCTTATTGCTAATGATGTGGAACATTTCCTCATACATTTATTGGCCAATTGTATTTCTTCTTTTGTGAAGTGTCTGTTTAGATCCTTTGCCCATTTCTTGATTGTGTTATTTGTTTTCTTAGCTGTGATTTTCTTGAGTTCTTTGTATATCCTAGATATTAGACCTCTATCTGAAGAGTAACTGGCAAAAACCTTCTCCCACTCTGTAGGCTTTCTGGTTATGATCCAGCAATACCACTTCTGGGTATCCACCCAAAAGAATGGAAAACAAACTATCAGACCGACATATGTGTATCTATGTTTATAGCTGCACAATTCACAATAGCCAAACTATGGAACCAGCCAAGATGTCCATTGACAGATGAATGGATTACAAAACTATGGGATATGTACACAATGGAATTTTACTCAGTTATAAAGAAGAACAAAATCATGTTTTTTGCAGGGAAATGGATGCAACTGGAAAACATTATGTTAAGTGAGATTAGCCAGTCACAAAGAGTAAAGAAGCATATGTTCTCCCTAATATGCGGATGCTAGGGAGATGATGGGGCATAAGAGGGTCTCCAGATGAAAAAGGAGAGACCCTCAAAAGCAAAGAAGTTGATTTAACTGAAGGGGTTGGACAGGGAGGGGCACACTAATGTATACCAAGGTTACTCACTAAACTGAACTTGAAAGGGAGAGAGAGCGAGGGAGCGGAGTGGGAATTTGGGGAAGGGGTCAAATGAGAATTGTGAGCACATATATTGTTATCAATTTGTACCTAACAAAGATGTATGCTTACAATATATGAATAAAAATAAAAATTAAAAAAATTTTTTAAAAAAGGATATTTTAGAAAAATCTTGGAAGTAACATTTAAGGTACAGGGAAGAAAATAGAAGAATGACTAAGGTAAGGGGAAGAGAAGATACTCTAAGCAAAAGTATATCATATGCAAATATGTTTAGGAAATAGAGAAAAAGGTAGATTCAGGTAATTGTAAAAAGTCCAGTATAGCTATATTAAAAAGAGTAAGAAGAAACTGCCAGAAGTTGAGCACAAAAAACTGGTTAGGGTCAGAGACTTGCTAAGATATTTTGAGCATTTTGGATCTTCTCCTAAATGCAACCAGTCAATAAATTCTAGTAAACATATGCCAATATCAATTATTCATTCCATGAAGATAAAGAGTAGCTACTTTTTACCTCACCATATCTTAGTAACAAGTCATATTGGGTCTGCATCTAGAATGTAGCTTAAATCTCTTCGCTTCTCTCCATGATTATTACAAATGCCCTGTTTGAAGTCACCATCTACACCTCTCAACTTTATTAGAATAGTTATCTGCTAAATGCTCTGCATTTACTTGCGATGATCTCCAACTTTCACTTTTAATTCAGGATACCCAAACCATCTCAAAACAGATCAGAGCATATCTCTTCCCTGCTTACATCCCTACAGTGATTCCCCAATGATAGTAAAGTACCAAAGCTTCCCCATGGCCTTTAAGGCCCTTCACCTTTTGTTTCTTCTGTGTTCTCCTTAGATATTCTGAGTATAGGCATTAAGGGCATCTAGGTAAAGAGAAAAGCAGATCTGAACACTTTCCATCTACCAACATGAAATCTGAAAAACTGTTGCTTTGTCTAATTATATTGTCTCTTAAATTTCTAGAAGTATCTGATATCTCAAAATCTCAAATATTTCAGATAATTTTTTGGAAAAACCCACAAAGACTGTCATCTGATTTTTCTCAGGATAGATAAAATAGTTTAGAATCAGAAACCATCTAAAGATTATAATTATCTCACATTTTTAATTCCCTTTTTATACTTAGATATACACATGGGTGGAAACCTGCTTTGTTTTATGTGAGAATAAAGGACCTTAATTCCTTAGTGAAAGAAGTTAATTCTGAGGCATACTTTCCACTGCCCTTGTTAATTAAGATGCTTTACTCTTTGGGACTTGTCAAACAATAGATGGACTGCTAATGTCCTTGAATGTCTCTTTCTTCAGGGGATGCTGTGACCTGGGTGTGGTTCCTGAGTTGATTACCGAGTCTAAGTAAGTAACACATTCTGTAAATAGCAAGCTAAGGCTGTCTGCAAAGGCTGTGTTTTTTCACTGTTCACTGGCTGCAGGAAGTCAACTTTGCCCTAATTTCCTACATGATTGAATAGAGTAGAAGCCAAGGGAATATAGGCTAGTGTGACCTTTAAATACATTTCAAAACTTCAGATAAAAAATTTCAGTCCCTAGTAAATAAAGCTTAGCTATTCTGGAGTTGTAAGTTTTAGCAGCAGGAGACACCTCAAATTCATAGAATGAATATATTGATGCAAATCTTGTAAAGCTTTGAACTGGAAAGACTATTCAACAGTGGTAATATCTCATCATTGGTACTCAATTTTAATGTATATGCTTATATTGTGACAAGATTTTTGTTTGTTTGTTTGTTTGTACAGAGGATTGAACTCAAGGGCATTCTACTTCTAAGCTGTACCCTCATCCCTTATTATTTATTTTGAAGCAGTGTCTCATTAAGCTTTTGAGGGTGTAGCTAAGTTGTTGCATCTGGCCTTGAAACTCTGATCCTGCTGTCTCAGCCTCCCAGGTACTGGGATTAGAGGCATGAGCCACCATGCTTGGCTTATTTCTAATTATTCTTAATCTTTACTTGGTTGCCAGATATTTGACTTCTTAGAAGATTTCTTAGAAATCTTATTTGATCATTATCTTCTCAATCTATAAATCTGATGAATATATATGATGAAAAAATATATCTAATGAATGTCTGTGTGTGTGTGTGTGTGTGTGTGTGTGTGTGTGTGTGTGTACATGAGTTCTGAGATCTACTTAACAGGCATATAAAAATTTCTGAACCAGAGCATAAATTTTCTAAGGAAATATTGGTAATGATAATTAATCAATGTCCCTGGCAATAAGGTTACTCCTAATATAAAAACAAAGAAACAAACTTAAAAGTATCCACTCTGGCAGCTACAGACTTCCCAGGCACAGCTAGAACTACATTTCCCTGCTAAATGTATCCAAATAACGGTATGCAAAAGTGGCAGCATGTCAGAGGTAATTATAGGCCATTTTTTCTTCTAGGTAGAAAGATAACAAATATATCCCAGTCTTGAAATGCACCCCTGACAGTAACCACATATTTTATCTATATTGAAATTTATTACTTTTAACATGGTTCTAGCAAACTGTTTAACCATAAAAATTTCTGAACACTTTTCAGCAAAACTCCATCATTGCACTGGCAAACTAATTGCCATTTTTGGTATTTTCAAAAGAATAAAAACATGAGAAATTTTAATTCAGAGATGTAAATATTAGTGAATGGGACGGAAATTTGGAAAGTTGGTTTTTCTAACCCTCCTCATTATTCATTCAAAAACATCTTGAAAGGTATATGCTGAGATTGTGCCAGCCAAGGTATGAGATAAAAGACTGTCTGTAGATTCCAATAAAAAGATTTTGCTCAACTTTCATCCATCAGGGTGATCACTCAGCAGTCATGTTTATATTTTGACTCTGTGCCCTGACCTGGCTGATTGAAGCAGTGGTGAGCTCTCAATCCAAGCTGGAATAATCAAATTCTCTCCCTAGGAAATCTGGAAAGGGAGTTCAGAAATGTTCTCTGTGTAGCTGAACCTATTATGTGGTGGCCATATTTTATTTACTCATGTGGACAGAATCATGGACAGTCAGTCTACAATGAGGAAGAATACTGAAGGAAACAAAGACAAAGACAAACAATGGAGTGAGAAATCAGCTCCCTTGGCTTCTGTCAGATTTTCATATTATTTTTCCTGATTTATTACTATATTTCAGCCCCTGGGTTCCATTTAACATTTCTAAATATATTATAATCTCTTTATACTGTATTGTTTAATTATAATCAAACTACTTTTAATTAAGAAAAAGACATTTTAGTCTAAATTCAGAAAACAAAATCCGAAATTGCAGTACAGGTGTTGAGTGGTAGAGAAAGCACATAGATGGGACTTATACTTAAAACCAGGCTAGAAGGCAGAATGTCAGTGGCTGAAGGTAGAGCTAAAGCTGGAAAAGTATTCCCCAGAGTGATTCTCTTGTATCTGATGCTTGGTCCATATGAAAATATATGCATGACCTAAGAGTGCAGATGGTTGATACACACCAGATTTGAGGTTCTCTCTGTATCTTTGGAGAAAGACCCAGTTAGCAATTACTCTGCATCAGAGAGGCCACATTTGGCTATAATGAAAGGTGTAGCACAGTGAACCCCCCCACACACACACGTGTCTGTTTGGCAAGGCATTAAGCCAATTATCAAAATAGTGGTTGTTAATTCAGTTATCTCTTTTTCTATGAGGTACTATAGATGTATAAAACAGGTCAACATAGGTGTTATCAATAGAAAATAAAATTCTTATGAATTTCGTTATGATAAACTTTGTCATTGATGATAAAGCGGTAAAATGTCTTGTTATAAATACTATTTGCCAGTTTCAAAGGAATGTGATTTCTCTAACAATTCTATAATTAGGAACACTTATTTTGGCTAGCCATGGATTTCCTGTGACTCTAGGCTTCCCAATTGATTGGTCATTGTGATCAAACTTCTTAGGCAATTTCTCAGAGTCTTTAAAGATTCAAGTTAAGTATTACAGGTCTACTATTAGAAGTATCTGTTTCAAATTCCTAAACTGGGCATGGTGGCACACACCTGTAATCCCAGTACTTGAGAGGCTGAGACAGGAGGGTTGCAGATTGGAGGACAGTCTCAGCAAATAATGAGACTCTCATTAACCTAGCAAGACCCTGTTACAAAATAGAAAATAAATAACAATAATAATAATAATAATAATAATAATAATAATAATAATAATAAAATAGGGGGCTGGGAGTGTAGCTCAGAGGTAGAATGCCCCTGGTTCAATCTCCAGTGCCAAAATAATAAAATAAAATACAAATTCCTAGATGTTACTTTGCCAAAATCTACTACTACCAACTCCATTTCATGTGTAAAAATGTAATGCCACAAGAACATTAGTTTGCTTCTATAATTTTAGCAATTCCACCATGTCTTTGTCCCTTCTGTTATGAAAATACTGACATTCAAGGCCAAATGTTTCATTTTCAAAAGTAAGCATGGAGAGAAAAACAAAACAAAACAAAATAAAAACAAATAAGCCTACTAAAATGAATTGAGGGAGTCCACATCTCCCAGGTCATTGGAACTAACAAGTTATTTGACACTTTGGAGTCCCAAAATATTAAAATTATCCCAACACTCCTCTGTAATCCCATCTTTCATGAGGAGCAGAGCTTTATATGAAGTATATACATATTATTTGCAATATATTTAACTCATATCATGAAATTTCAAATTTAAGTTTTGAATTTACAAAAACTGTAATTGAGATCTAAAGAAATCATGGGATACTTAATCTACAGGTATTCTGGCCTGCTCTAAGTTGCAACTTATGCTGCAACTGTATCACATCTAGATTTCTATAATAACCTCATTAATAGTTTGTATTCTTCAGGAATCTATCGCTCTGCCAAAAGTATGGCTATTGAACAGGTAGCATAAATTAATATTTTACTATTCTGTAGAACTTAGTTTTTTATTTATTTTTTTCAATACTGGAGGATGCACCCAGAGACATTCTACCTCTGAGCTATGCCCCCAGGACTATTTTTTAATTTGAAACAGAATCTTGCTACTTTGCTGAGGGTCTTTGCTAAGTCGCTGAGGCTGTCCTTGAACCTGTAATTCTTCTGTCTCAGCCTCTCACGTACTATTCTGTAGAACTTTAAAAATTCTGTCTCCTACTGGTCATGGTGGTGCATGCCTGTAATCTCAGTACTTGAGAGGCTAAGAAAGGAGGATCTCAATGAAAAAACTAAGAGTTTATGTTTCATAGTCAACTCCATGCCAAGCAAAAGGAGCAGTATGATAATAGACATATCACTTCAATGTCACCAGCAGCATTACCCATACTGTCTAATCTGAGAGAAAAAATGTGTATATTAGTTATAAGTATACAGGACATTAAAGGAAATGGTATGCATGTTTACACATCTAAATTTTAAACTATCAGATAGCCATGTCAGGCATCGCTTCCTGGTCTCTCTCCAGCTCTTTTTCAGATTTTTTTTTTTAATTTAAGATTTCATGACACATGAGCTAGAAATACTTAATACAGATTATAGATCTGTATATATTTCTCCACATTAGGCTATTTTTTTTTCATGAAAGAATGATATGAGGGGAGATATAGACTCTCCCAATCCATTTTAGGAGTTTTATTTGTTTCTTTGGTTTTTACTTCTTTTGTCATTTCAGAAATGGAAATTGCTCTATGAAATGAGTTAAAAAGTAATGAAGTACATAAATCCCCTTGCCACCTCAACCATCACAAACATACAGTTTTATGCACATTTGTAATCTTTCTGTCAGCTAACAGCAGCTAACAACTAGATCTAAAAATTCTGACCATAGAAAAAGGATTCCAAAACATAAGATTTTATAGTCTTGCCTTGGAATAACACATAAATTGGGATATAATCTTCCTAGGAATCTACAATGTTACAGGTCTATGTTATTGTTTTTAATTCCCTTTCTTCATAGTTCAGTGTTTTTTCAAAGCCATTTTCAGCTGTTACAAAGAGAACTATGATTGCAAATTGTTCTTTTCATTCCCTGTACATGGATCATCTTTCAACTTTTATATTAATAAGTTGTACCCTTCTATACTTTGAAAAATTTTTAAATTTGACATATTTTACTCTCATTGAATTATAAATAGTTCTGTTTTCCTTCAGTATTTACATTTTATTCATTGTTCAAAAAATATTAAATTAACATGAATAATAAAATATCTATAATATATTTTACAAGCTTTGCATATAAATTTAAAGAAGAATTGTTGAAGAGCAGACAGATTGAAGACAGTAATAGTTAATGGACATATAGTGCAGGATAAATTACATTCTTCAGGAAATTTGCAGCAAATAATCTCTGAAGACCATTTTCTTTTATTAGGGAAAACTATTAGGAATGATTATAAAAACAAAAAATTCTACATTACTCTTGAATAAAGATCTAAACAGTTTTTTAAAAAGTAAATCTATAATATAAGTGAAATGCATAAAAACATACTTTGTTAATCTGTGATTTGAAAAAACCACATGTTCTTCACTTGTCCTTGAATTCCGGCACCTCATTTTTTAACTGTACTTAGTTTACATTTTACTTACAGAGATTAATCTTCTCTTTTGCTAAGTGCATTGGAAATCACGAGCACTAACTATGTAAATGATGCTAGGAAATGTATCCCCAAGTATGAAATAAAGCTCTAACTAGATAATGCTAATAAATATTAATATATGGAGATAGTGAAGGAATATTAAATGATTAAGCTGACCAAATAAGAATAATAATATACCTAAAGTCCTCCAGGCATCATTCAGTATTTTAGGACTCTACAAATGTTAACAAAAGCAAATCCTGCCGAGAATTGTATATCTTAAAACATTGTGACTAGAATCACCATAAGAAGAGGAATGGACAGTGGCTACAACTAATCAGATGAAAGATTGACTCAGTTGGTTACAGCCGGTTATTCTGACAGATATGGGGTACTGTTTCATTTTTCAATAAGGTTTTCTTCTATAGAAGTCACCACTTCCTAGTCCGTTTTTTAAAATGCTGGGGACTGAACCTAGTCTTTAAGTATTTTGTAAACTTCAGGAATCACACTAAAGAATCTTCTTCACTTCTAGCCACATTACTCATTTTTGCAAATATTTAGATTAGAAATACTGTAGTAGTCAGGCCTGGTGGTGCACACATGTAATCCCAACACTTTGGGGGGGAGCATAAGTACAAAGTAGAAGACCCCTGGGTTCAATCCCCAGTAACACACACACACACACACACACACACACACACACACACACACAGAAATACTGTAGTAAAGGTTATAGGTTGGTATTAAGCAGAATGTAAAACCTCACCCAAAGCTGAAGCAGAGAGCACCAAAATATAGTCACATTCGGTGAGAAAAAGGTGAAATGAGTAGCAAGCTTCTCAGTTCCCTAGTGCAAGTCGGCGAGATAGAGCCAGCCTTATATTTTTTATTGGTTGCAGTACTTGAGGAATATCATGCCCAAACCATAACAGATAACATCAATTCAAGAGTGCATTCTCTCCACTGTCCTGCACTGGAATTATTTGTAATATCCTTATAATATGTTCTAATATTGTTATCTAGGGACCTAACTGACGATTGTATCAGTAGGTTTTATAAGAATCTGTCTCAGTTCCTATTTTGTTGTTATTGTTCCATTTCAAAGAAGGCGGAGAGAGTAGATGATGGTAATCTTGAGTGCCTGATCAATGCTCAGGTTCTTGACACCCTCCTACCCCAACTTCCCTCAGTTCTATCAAGGAAAAGACCCAAAGTTATACTTTTATATATAGTAGTAGAATAAGAATGAGCTCTGGGTTTTATTTTATTATTATTCTGCATCCCTGAAAGATTTGAGAGGATGGCCTGTCCGCAAGCCATATCAGCGGCTTCTCTATGGTCTGTACTGTAAATAGGAAACTGAGTTGGAGATATTAGAAGTTGGTATTCTTGTTCATAGGATTCCTGTTGTAGTTTAAGTTGCACTTCTCGCTTAGGGGGATTATGTAAAACCAATAATAAGAAAATGACCTGGAAACAATTGAGTAGCCATAGCATGATTGTTACCCTGCTTGCAAAAATCAGAGGAACACAAAAAAGGGAAAAGGGAATTATCAGAAATAGCAGTACAAAGCAAACAGCACAAAGCTGAGAGTCTATAGATGTGATTTCAAGTAATTCAGTGAGTTTCTATATAGTGAAGAGCTTTCAGCCACCATAAAAAGCCAATTATTAATCCTGCAATTACCCAGGCTTATCACTACTGCCCACACATGCTGACTGTGACTAGAGTTCTAGATGATATTCTTTTCATTAGGATGGCCAATGAGAAATTTAATTAGAGATACATTTCTTGAATGGACAAGGGAAAGTATAAGGATTAACAAATTAATTTTAACATTTAATTTCATTTAAATGTTTATCATCTCATATAGAAAATACTGATGCTCTAAGCTAACTCCCTTTTTATCTGTTCTCTCTTATGTAAGAGTGAAAACACTATTTTTGAAGGGGAAAAAAGGATGGGATTTCCTTCCTGCTCACTTATGTACTAACTGAACAGGAAGAAATAATCAACCTAGTTTATTCTGGACCCTATAAGTTCCTGACCACATTCCATAAAAGCAGACATTTGGAAGAAAACAAACTGATGTACAGGTAACAGAAACCAAAATATGTACTGATGGAGAGATAAGAAACTGTGACTAAATGGATCCAGGTATGTCTAAAATAAAGTAATGGAAAGGAATCCTGGTGGAATATTTAAAGGGACAGTCATGCTTGTATCCCACACAACTATTAGCCAAGACAAAGACAAAACTCCTGTGCCACAAATAGTGTAACTGTTGCCTGTCTGACTCTTTACAATGTTTTTCTTTCTTTCTGTAAAATGCATGTGTGCAAAGGTAAGATAATGTATGTGCTTTTGTGGTGGATTTTTCTGCTATCTACAAATGACGGCCAGCTCTCTGTCTTTTGAACACATCCTCAAATCTTTCCATGTGAGTGCTGTAACTTTACTATTATTGTTTTGACATTTAAGACACAGATGCATGCTTTACACTTTGGGAGGCAGACATCTGTTCTTCAGAATTCTCTCCAGAAGCTGGAGTTTGCTAGCAGGAGCATATTAAATTAAAGAAGTTCTTTACCACCTTGCCACCTATTCATACCCCTCAACTCAAAATATTTTAAAAGAAAAGGAAAACTAACCAATAAGCTTACAAGCATGAAGACTCTGCTGATATCGATTAAATAAGTCCACACAGTTTTCTCTGCAAAGTAATTTATGCTAATGCAATTTATTAGGAAAGAGGAAGAAGGAAGTTGAGCTCTGAGCTGAGATAGATGTAGAGTGGCCTGAGGAACCAGGTAGCTTGGTACTTCAGGAAAAAAAAAAAAATGCCTAATTCCCATGAAAAATAGGTCCTGCTTTTATTAAGAAAAATTGAACCTAAAATGCATATAATCATTTGTGTCTGTTACTGGCATGTAAAATGCCATGGTTGAAGGCGAAGAAATTCATGAAATGCACATAGAAGAAATTCTTTTTGTGTATTGTTTTGTTTGGCCTTTATGTTAGGAGGTAGCTGTTTTTATTTCACTCTGAAAAGTAGAGATTGCCCTCCCCATCAAAGAGCAGTTTGCAAAATACAAAACTGTAAAGCCCTGAGAACATACCTAGTTCATCTGGAATTTGTTAATACATTAACTCACTATTCTCCGGGGGAGAAAATGGTATGTTTTAGATGAATTTTGGATGTAAATTCTAAACAGGTGGACAGAGCAGCAGGAGGGTGATATCAGGCTTCCTGCAGGGGACCCATACCATATAGTTGTGGAAAATGAATCACAGGGATTGGTGGTAAAGGAAATCAGATTTGCCAAGCTGAGTATTTATACATGAAAGGAGCATGAATGCACAGTAAATTATAGATCTGGGATTCAAAGCCATGCATCTACAACCTAAAATCATGCAGACTCACTGCAGGCTACCAACTGTCCTTTGCAAGAATAATTCACATGTTTTAATTTAATGTTTAAACCTTGGGCACTAGTCTAAGTGCTCACATGATTTAAAAAAAGCATTTCTTTCTACATATTTCTACATACATACTACACATGCACCTAGGAAGAAAGTTGCTTTTTTTAATTATAATCAACATGCCTGAGCTTCCTGCTGGTGACACCATTTGTGACATTGGCAGGAACAGAGTTCACACGGAGATGTGATGAGCTTTCTATCCCTCCAAGTTAAACAATATAAAAGAGAGTAGACACATCTTTGTGTCACTTTTAAGCTAGGTACAAATCGTCCTGAGAATAAGGTAGCAGATGTTTATGGGTGCAGTACTCCCAACAGAGACACATATTTTTATACAAAATCCCATTTATTGCTGGCATTCCAAGAAATGATGTTTTTTCCTAATTGGCAATATGCAGGAAACATGAGGAATTAAATTTTAAAATGCATTTGAAAATTTTCAAAAACATTGTATGTTCAGTGTTCAAATGACCTTGACTTACAAAGCCACATTGTTTGATGAGTTCATCTGCATTTCCCAGATGTAAATGAGGAAGGATCTTCAGCAACTTTTGCCCAGCCTTCTTACAGCCCTTCATATTGTCCCCAGTGTTTTGCTCTGCTTGACAAGGAATGTAATGATAATAATGTAATTAAGATTTACTGAGCATTTACTACTTACAAGACACTGGATTAAATGTTTTACATTCATTATCTCACTTAATCCTCACTCTAACTCCAGGAGTTAGGTAGCATTATTATCTCCTCTACAAAACGGATGATGGAGTTGTAGTTTGAAAAGGTTAATTAATTTGTCTAAGATTACTTATTCTAATCATTGGTAGAGACAGACTTGAATTTAGACCTCACAATGCAACTATGTAAGACCTTTCTCTGCAAAGTTGACTGACTTCTTTCCAAGCTGATCATTTTAATTTTCACTCATCAGAGTTACAGAGTATTAGCTTGCTGTGGTCATCTCAAAAAATAAAATAATTAGTAGTAAACTCACTTTGACTGAATGTGAAATTGCTTTCACAGATACTGGGAAAGAGACCTGCTGACTTTTCCCTCCTGTAGTTTCCTGGACCCGGGGTGGTTGATCAGGGCAATCACTTGGTACTCATTCCTCAATTCGTGGGAACAAACTCTCAATTTCTTCTTGCTGGACCTTCTCACCTGAGCTACACAGCATGCAATATCTAATATGGCCACATTCAAATTCTACTGCTGGTGACTGTCACCTTGTTATCCCCGATTCCTCCAACTCTAAGCTTGCAATTCCTTCCCAACGGAATAGCACTTGGTGAGATCAGCTACCGGTGTGCTTAGTCAGCCCACTTTCTCATGAGTTTGCAGGAGGGAGTTAGTACAGAGTCCTGCGCCTCCTCACTGCAGAGGATCACATGGACAGCTTTCCGTGCAACTCTGTAGAAAGAAGATATCCTCCAATAGGTTTGATGAAAGATGGCAAGAAATCTCTGACCTCCAGAACACAGGGGAGACTGGTTCTTAATACAGCCTTTCCAAACATTACATGTTCATGAGAAGTCTCTCTCATCTGCTTCCTTGAAGTCCGAGTGGCTGAGAGTACTCAAGATCTTTAGACCAGATTCTGAAGATTTCACATTGTGAACATGCATATGATGATTTGGGAATCATCATAGCGTGCTTTATTTCAGTGCCTGATAGAGATTTCAAATTTTTCTTTTTGTTATATATATATCTCTTATTATCTCAATATGCTTTTAATGAACTTTATGCAAGTTTCCTCAGTTTACTAATTATGTTTGATGAATTATTCTTCATATTTATTCAACATTCCAGACAGGTGACCCTTACCTATAATAATCCCAGTACTTGGGAGGCTAAAATAAGAGAATTGCAGGGCTAAGGCCTGGCTCAGCAAATTAATAAGACCCTCAACCAACTTAGCAAGACTATGTTTCAAAGTAAAATATTTTTTAAAAATAGGCCTGGAAGTGTGGTGTTGTGGTTCAGAGGTAGAACTTCTCTGGGTTCAGTACCACACACACATGCACACACACACACACACACACACACACACACACAATATTACTCAATATTCCATTTGCTTATACATCATAATTTAGTATCTCCTATGTTGTTCATAATATTTAATTTTAAATTATATAATACAATATTAACTTATAACAAATTAGTAATTAAAAATTTTTAGATACTTAGCAGTATAACCGATTCTAAATTCCTGGATTATAGGATTTTCAATACATAATGTAAATAGCTTCTGATAAGTTGTATTATCATGTCTATTTTTTCTGTGTCAATAGGAACATTGAGTATTATATATTATATATTTGATATTTATTAGATTTTAATCATGTAATATATTTAAGGCTTTTGTCTTTTTTTTTACAATTTAAGATTTATAAGACTAGAATTTAAGATAAATTCAAAAGAAGAAAACAGGTATAATGGCATGAAAAGTATCACATGTTTGTATATTATTCTAGTTATTTTGAAGGAATAATTAAAGGAAAATGATATTAAAAACTAACTGTTGAAATAAAATATGGTTGTTATTAAATATATAAACCAAGTATCTTCATGCAAAACACCAAATATCTCCTATGCATTCTATTAGGAAAATGCCTTTTCTTTATATTGTCATTGTCCATTTTATTTCTTTTCTGTATTTTTCCTTTGTGCAGAACCCATTGTGCTGAACTTATTAATGTGTCAGCATTTCCATCCTTTTTGAGAGGTTTATAAATCAGCCATAAAATATGTGATGCTGATGTTTACTTGGCATATATTCTTAGCCCAGAAGCACTATTTTTTTTCAAAATTTTTTAAATGAAATAGTTTGGTTGCTATGAACTTACAAAGGCAATATCTAAATGTTTTCTAACTCTGTATGTGTTATGCCTTCTTCCAAAAAAGATCTGTTCAACAAAAAGGAAAGAGGAAAATTCAGACAGTTCAAGATAACAGCTCCAGGGAAGTCATTACAAGCTTGCCCTGCCGAAGAGTCCGGTGTTAATAGCTTCGTGTATACATCAATGCATACAGAATAATAACTTTAGAACTTACTCAATTTCTACTTATGCAGCTATCTAAAGAAAGCACAGAAAAAACATTTGAAAGAGAACAAGCTGCAGCAAAGCTGAGGTATTTGAGCATCAAAACTATGGAAATTCCTCCTTTTTATTGCTTACATTTTTGTAATCAAAGCACACAGAATATGGCTAATAAACAAGGCAATAGCATAGCAGAAGGGGCAGTGTATTACTACAAAGGTACAGTATACTTATCTCTCAGATCTGTTCAATAACCAGAGAGAAGTCACACAGGTTCCCTGGGTCCTGGGGCGGGGTGGGGAGCAAGAATGAAAGAGTAGTTTTATGATTATCATTGTCTTATGCAATCCAGACCTAGGAAAAGCCCAATAGAGGTTTAATTTTATCACCCTGAAATGAAAAGATATTATGCAAATAAACAAAGATGAAGAAAAGCTTCCTACGCCCAATTTTTCCATGGAAAAGCTTTCAGTGAAGTATTAAGCACATATATATTGAAAAGTAAGAATCAAAATATAATTTTCTATTCATTTTCTTTTTCCTACTTGTACAACAAAAAGAGTCCAGATATAATAAATAGGAGATAACATTTACAGTGATACCCTATAGCTGATAATAAAAAGTTGGTAATAAAAAAATTTTGCAATAATTGAAGTCTGAAGTTTGTATCCTCTATACTTTACCTTTCTAAATGGACACAGGGAAGAATGCAATTAGTAATCATGCCCCAAGGGAACTCTTTTTTCAATGAAATATTTAGTGTCGTACTTGAAAATCAAAGGGCTCCTTGAAACAGTTCATTGACCTCAGAGATTATATTTCACTTCCAAGCACTGCCAGTTTAACTTACCAACATATTCTCCAAGAAAAAATCTAATTTTATATCTCTTCTCTAGAAAATGCCCTCCCTATTAAAATCATAGGAAATGAAAGGGAAACCCTTGAAGGGAAATGTCATCTAAAGGCAGAAGGAAAGAAGTTTCCAAGTGCAATGAAACATTACCCAGTTCTTTGTATCTCAGAGGACAGATGAGATTTTTCATATCCTTTTCCAGATTCTTTTGACTTGTTCTTGTTTCATACTGAATCAACCATTTCAGAAACACAGGATTCTATTCTCTGACAAATAATTATTCTCCATGATCCCATTATCAACTCTATAAAATGTAATGTGCTACACATAAATCATTTGAGTATCATGAAAACAATTCTGATTTAAGATTTAATTCACTGTGATGATCTATGTTAATTTCTGACAATTTCAGGGACATGGTCATCCTATCAGTTTTATTTTCCTCTCTCATTTCTTCATAACATACAACTGAGGTGTATAGTACAAAAATATTCAACTTGTATCTCACTTAATTTTACTACAGAAGATCTGATATCAAGACTTCTTCAGTCTATAGGGACCTTTTCAGCTTTTTGGGTCTCAAGTAAAGAAATTATATCTAGTGACATCCAAACTGAGCCATATCAACTCTAACTGCTTTCTATTACTAGAGCCCCAATTTCTGTGTTTATGACCATAATACACAAACCACATGTATGTCTTATTGAACAGGAAGAGAAGGCAGTTTAATAGAAGTGGGGACTATGGACATTTGGGTCTTCATGTCTTCATGAAGTTCACATGTGCTTTCAGGGCCTGGTCAATCCTGATCATGTACCACACCACCATGACAATAGAATGCTAACTGTGCATACTCAACTGTATGGCTTGGTGGGTCAGATAACTATTAGTGATGGACAGTTACAATTATTTACATAACATGAAGGACCATGGCTAAAAAGGCCCAATAGTAGGCCAACACTATTTATCAAAAGGAGAGAAGTTATCCACAGAGAAGAGCAAGAATCTGCTCCTAGGGCCAAGAGTCTGCACTGCACTTGATACACAGGCCTCCAAAAGCTCCAAACAGCATCCTCCTCTGCCACTGGGAACTTGGAGCACTATTGGACCTGCTGGATCCTGTGGTCCAAGATTGCACAGCAGCCTGTATCTGCTTCAGAGCTTTTTCTTATACTGGGATCTCCTCAAAACTAGCAACTGTTTCACTTTTAAATGGGATGGAGTAAGACAAAGGAGGAATATGTTGTTCCTCAAATCCAGTAAGGCCCATTGAGTGCTGCTCTTGTTTTGGTCCTTACAACCATACTTCTGAGAAGTAGGTTCATTTTTTTTTTCCCAGAAAGGGAAACTAAGTTTTAGAATATTTAAATATTTAGATATTTAAATACCTTACTGTGGCACACATAGGCAGAAAAGAGCAGGACTAAAAATTGAATGCAAGGTATACATTGGTCTTCAATCATTTCACGTATTTTCTTGATAGCTCACCATGTGTTAGGCTAATAGTCAGTATTAGAAATATTAAAAAGCACCTTAATTTCAATCTTACAGAAGCTAAGTCTAGTGCAAAGTTATATTCAAATCAAAATTATATCTTTGGTTGATATTAAAAGACATTGGGCTGTCTTCAGTGGTGAAAGAAAGAAGAGAGGAAGGAGAGTGGTGGTGGTGGTGTGTATGTGTGTGTATGTTTATTGGGGCAAAGTTTGGTCTTATTAAAATGTCAAAAATGTGTAAAAGTTTCTAGCACTATGAGAATAATAAACGGCTCAGTTTTATTGGAGGATAAGTACATGGAGGGGAGGGCCCAAAATGAAGATAGCTAGGCAGGGGCCAGAACAGAAAGGGTAGTATTTTCAAGAGGGATTAAGTGCTTTGAAATATTTTGATGCCTTGAAATATTTTGAGCATAGGGGTAGGAAAAGAATGATGAAATTTGATTACCAAAAATACTATTCATATGGCAAGGCAGAGGTTGGCTTTGAAGTTATATGACCTACTGTAGATAGACTGTGTTCTATATAGCAATTAAAAAGACATGATTGGAAAGTTATGATACATACCTCACCTACCCCTAGAAGAGTATCTGGGAAGTGAAGATAAAAGTTGATAGGGTAATATTATCATAGAGTCAATATTATTGTGTGAACTTTATCTAAGACAGTAGCCTTAGAAATAAAAGGGAGGTGTTATATGAGAAATGTTTAAGATATAAAACTTAAGACTCAAGAAACATGAGATTTGGTGGTGATAAACTTGCACATAATGCTGTGTGATAGAATATAATAACATGCACTTATAAACACTGTGCCTAGAGCACAGAGCAGACACTGTTGTTGTACTGCCCCACTCCTTTTTTCCCCTTCCCAGTCTTGCAAACAGTGTCTATTCTTATTCCTATGTAGGGATATGAGAATGTCCAACAGAGAATTATCAAAAGGTAATGCCACTAAGATCTATCCTCAGCCAACATCACAGGAAAATCCCAGGATAAATACTGTAGCATACTCATGCTTTGGGTGAGGTTAAATTCTGAGAACCTTTCCATTCTGTCTTTCAACATTCCCATTGGAAATGAACCACAATAGCTCACAGAGGCAACCAACTCATTGAAACATTTTTTCCCTTCCCAAGAATGACTTCTGGGATCATGTATTAGTAAACTATGTATACAGTCCTAATAATCATCTTCTGGAATTTTAAAACTGGAAAAAGAGATCAAATTAGTATTTTTTAAACTTCTCACAAAGTGAGGTCCAACCACAAATGACCTCATTGATAGATTCAATAAGAAATTTAAATAAGAAATACCAGAGCCAGGCGTGGGGGGCTGAGACCAGAGGATCCAGGTTCCTGGTCAGCCTCAGCTACTCTGCAACTTAGTGAGAACCTGTTTCAAAATAAAGAATAAAAGATAGGGCTGGGGGTATAGCTCGGAGGTAGAATGCCCCTTAGTTCAATCCCCGTACGGCAAAAAAAAAAAAAAAAAAGAACTTTTATAAACTTTCCCCCAAAATAGTAAATATAGTTGAGGAAAGTTCTCTATGTCAGATTCACAACCACCATTTGACAAGAATATAATGTAACTCAGACATTCCCATGTTACTGATTGGTACATAAAATGATGTAAGTACTTCATAAAATTGACAATCTTATTAACTATACAGCTACCCTGGGACCCAGAAATTTCTAAGAGTTATGAAAATATAAGTCCATTAATAAAAGTAAAACAGAATATGTAGAGTAGCTTCATGTATAATGGCCCAAAATTACAAATAACACCAAGTTCCAAGAGAAGAGGGGAACAATATGTCTTGGTGGTAAGAATCATTAGACTTCATAAAACAGAATGAACTATTAAATATTCATCCATTATTATCACAGGTGAGGCCTGCTAGGAAGCAAATGCCTAGGAGGTATGGCTGCAGTAAAGGTCATCCTGTGACATGAAGTTATCTTCCCAAATTCATGTGCTTGAAAGTGAATCTGCAAAGAATATTGTTAAGAGATGGGCCTAATTGGAGGTGTCTTGGCAAAGGGCTCCACCCTCATGAGTCAACTATTACTTCAGTAACTAGATGACCCTCCCTTTCCCTGCTGCCTTCTACCACACCAGGAAATAGTAAGAAGGCCCACACCAGAGAGATACCAACACCTTTATGTTGGACTGCCCAGCCTCCAGAAATGTGAGAAAAGAATTGCTGCTTTTTATAAGTTTCCTAATCTTTGGTATTTGTTAGGACAACACAAGATGGACTAAGCCACAAAGTAATAACTGAAGAAAAAAAGGAGAGGTAGTATGATTGGTCAAGACCCCTTATGCTGTTCTGCTGTCTGAAAGGTCTCTGACAGCCCAATGGAGAGATTCATATCAAAAACTACTCATAAAACAAGCTCTACATTGGACCTAAGTGTCTCAGCTCTTGCACCAGGACTCTGCTGACACTGGCTGGAGGCCCCTGAAGATCAGCATGAGCTCTCTTGATTTTCCATTGGTTAGAGGATGCTTGCAAAGAATATGTAACTTAGACTAAAAGCAGAGATGGATCTTGAGGGAGCTCTATCTCGACGCTATCAGCTAACCACAATTTTTTATAACTGGGAAGTGAGTTATTTTTCAAAAAGGAATTAGACATGGAGGAACCTGAATTACATTATTTGAGTTAAAGAAATTTGATGTGAAAGAATATATATCTGTTTCCTTTTGTTTGATATACAAAATTAGTTATATTTATACATCTAGAAATCAGAATAGTATTTGCCTTCAGAAAGATAAGAATTGACTGGTACAACAGGGCATGAAAGAACTTTCTGGATTGATGAAAATTTTTCATATTATGATTTTGGTGCAATATGCATCAGTATGTTTATCAAAAGTTTTCCAATTGCACACTAAAGAGCTGTATATTTTACTTTAAAAATCACTGTAATCACTCCTTACTATAAATACAAAAGATACACCCCAAACCTAAAATAGCCATCAAAATTAACCTCTAATCCCCTTCTTATTTGCAGTCACCAACTGATAATTAACCCATAGAACTGGATTTAAACATGCAAATCTTATCTTGTGTTTAACTGAGTGTGATGCATACATGTATGTATTTTGTGTGTATGTGAGAGAAACAAAGATTAAAATGAGTACTCATATACAGTTTTAAGTATACACATATGCCCATGTCTTTATTAAGTCACACAATTTAAATAAGTCCAAGTACGTCTACAGGAAAATATGGAAAACTTAGTGGTTTTCATCAATGCACAGTGAGTGGTCACAGGTATGCAGTCACAAATAACTTCATACATGAATCACTTTTTATGGAAATAATACATGCTTAGGAGTTTGTGTAAGACAGCGGCTCTGGCTGCTCTTCTACCCTCCCGATCTGCTTCCTGAAGCAAAGTAGCCCCGTGCTTCTATGGTAGAAGCTGATGTAGGTCTTGTACACCAGTATTCTGGCCCTGGATTTTTTTTTTTTTCCATTGCTCATCCTACTGTAACCTCTAGCTTAGACAGTTATTTAGCGTTCACACTATTTTAAATATTTATAAAATAAAATAATGTTAAGCCAAGTGACTTATTATTCTTTCCCTTTTTGTATTATTAGTAGTTTTCTGTTTTAAAAAAATCGCCCTGCTTTTGTTTATTTGCATACATGTTTTTATAGTAATCAGTTCATCTTACTACTTTCAGTAGCCATTAAGTACAATTTTTAATATATACAATAGATGTCTTCCATAATTTATCACTTCAATTTATTTGTGGTCTTATTTCTGAAGCTTCATATCATCCTGCTCCAATATGAATTGGTTATTATTTTACTCTGCTACATAGCTCTTGTCCTCGAATCTCTCTTCTCAGTCACCTTTTGTCTTTTTGTGTGTGTGTTGGATTCCCGATTTCTTTGCTCTCATGCCCTGTTCTTTCTTGTTTAGCTTTCTCAATTTGCTAGATTCCTGATGTAGTTTGCAAAGGTAGTAATTCTTTTTTGAGAAATTGCATTATCTGATAGTCTAATATTCTATATAAGAAAAACAAGTTTCCCTCAGAATTTTGAGATCATTACTCTTTGTGTCTTCTAACCGC